>JABUQX010010636.1:40000-42500 GCA_015478945.1 Trachelipus rathkii
TAAAAATTCGAGGTGAGTATTCACTTCCATATAATATTGTTCCAATATTTGGAGCTGCTTCACAACCGGTCATACAGGCTATCGGTCCAGAATTGCAGGCATCAGCATTGACTCCTTCTTCAAGTAGATCATCAATCAATCATGAGTACAAGTTCAGGAAGTAGCAAATCCGTTTTTAAGAGTAGCAGTTTTAGTTCTATCGAGAGTGTACCAGGCATTAAGCCGCAATTTAAGGATCTATTTAGTAGTGGTGGGATTAAGAAACCGGATGCAGATAAAGATAGCTCAAAAGTGTCAAGAGGCTTAAATGTAAAAAAATGTAATACTACGGTCCCTGTCTTCAGAGAGAAAGAAGAAAATACTCACTGTTTTCTGAAGAGAAAGAAGAAAAGACATACTGCGGTCTTGTATTTAAGAAAAGGGAGAAGATAAACTGAAGTCATTGTCTTCAAAGGTAAAGGTAAAGAGAAAGGGAGCAAAGGACTAAGAGAGAATGGAGCAAGGGAGAAAGGAGATAGGAGTAAGGGAGAGAGGAGTAAGGGAGATAGGAGCAAAAGAGAAAGGAGTAAAGGAGAAAGGAGTAAGGGAGAAAGGAGAAAAAGGAGAGAGGAGAAAGGGAGTAAGGAGAAGTTGAACTTAAACTTGGAAGAGAAGCCATAAGGACTATCAAACAAAAATTAAAAATTCGGAACATAAGAACAAGGATCATTCAAGTACATCGATCATTCAGTTACATCGGAGAAGTAAAACAAGAATGATGCTTATGGTTGAGTCTAAAAATGATTTAAAAACGATGCAAACAAATGATGGGATCTACGGACATATGTAGCCAACATGAAGTTAATTGTGTAGAGAGAAATAACAGAAGAGGAAAAAGAGAGAGAAGAGAAAAATGGTTTAGTTTGATTTGTTCTACAAGGATAATATTATATATATATATATTATATATATATATATATATATATATATATATATATATATATATATATATATATATATATATATATATATATATATATATATATATATTTATATATATATATATATATATATAATATAATATAGATATTATTATTTATATTAATGTAACTTCAACACAAAAAGTTAATTTAATTTATGTAAATATACAATGGTTGTTCTTATAAAGATTTCTTTGAGAGAGGGTTTTCTTCTAATCTCATTGGATTTTTATCGTTTAGGCTGCTTATTTTTATTTAGATATAAACAAACCCATTATTGTAGCTGTCACTCTTATCTTGACGTTTATGTGCCCTCTATAATTATTTTTTTAAATTTTGAAAAGTATATGAAAATTCTATTTTTAAACGAATTAAAAATATACTCGTAGGCAACCATGTTTATCTCATCATAATTAAGCCTGATTGAAAGTGTCGTTTTTAATTTGCTAATGTTAGGTAGGTTTTATTATAGTTTAGGCTGCTTATTTTTATTTAGATATAAACAAACCTATTATTGTAGTTGTCACATTTATCTTGACGTTTATATATCCTGTATAAATAATTTTGAAAATTGTAAAAAAAGCCTATTAAAAAGTATCTTGTTTTGTTAATTTGCTATTATTTAGGCTTTATATTGTTTAGGCTGCTTGTTTTTATTTAGATATAAACAAACACATTATTGTAGCTATCACTCTTATCTTGCCGTTTATGTGCCATCTAAAATTGTTTTAAATTTTCAAAATTATTTATATTCTATTTTTAAACGAATTAAAAAATACTTACAGACTACCATTTTTATCAACACCATAACTAAGCTGCTAGAAAGTACCTAGTTTTTTATATTTGTTAATATTAAATAGGGTTTATATTGTTTTGGCTGTTTATCTTTATTTAGATATAAGCAAACCCATAATTGTAGCTGTCACTCTTAACTTGACGTTTATGTGCCCTCTATAATTATTTTAAATTTTCAAAATTTATAAATTCTATTTGTAAACGAATTAAAAAAATACACGTAGCTACCATAATTAAGCCTGTTAGAAAGTGTCTTTTTTATCATTTGCTAATATTAGAGAGGCTTTATATCGTTTAGACTGCTTTTTATTTATCTTGACGTTTATGTCTTATCTATAATTATTTTTTTTTAATTTTGAAAATTTATAAGTTCTTTTTTAGAAGAATTAAAAATATACTAGTACGCTACATGTTTATCAACACCATAATTAACCGTTAGAAAGTAGCTACTCGTTTTTTTTAATTTCCTAATATTAGGTTAATATCGATTAGGTTGGTTATTTTAATTTAGATATAAGCACACCCATTCATTATTGTAGCTCACTCTTATATTTGCGTTTATCTGCCCTCTATAATTATTTTTTTAAATTTTCAAATTTATTTATTATCTATTTTTAAACGAATTAAAAAAATACTCGTAGGCTACCATGTTTATCAACGTCATAATTAAGCCTGTTAAAAGTATCCTGTTTTTTTTTTTAATTTTAAGTAGACTTTATATCGTTTAGGCTGCATATATTTATTTT
>JABUQX010010636.1:47500-75000 GCA_015478945.1 Trachelipus rathkii
CGCAATTGCTTCAAATACACCAGTAGATCATTTCCTGGACTAAGTGATGAAAACTCAAAGCTGGAATCTTTGATGGGCCTCAAATACGTAAGCTCATCAATGATTCAAACTTCACAAACGTCATGAATAAAATTGAAGCAGCAGCACGATGTAGTTATGTATCTGTAATAAAAAAAATTCTTGGGAAACAAAGCCTAACTGCGAGGAACTAGTGCAAGACATGCTTCCAATATTTCAAATTTTGGTAACAAATATGAGCATAAAAGTTCACTATCTTCATAGTCACCTAAATAGATTTCCAGAAAATCTAGGTCGTTTTAGTGAGGAACAAAGAGAGAGGTTCTATCAGGATATCAAGGTGATGGAGGAACGATATCAAGGCTGATTAATACTGGAGTCTGCAACGTGACTATAAAGATGAGAAGCAAGCGAAAATTATGCAGACAGCAGTTTTGCTTGCAATAATTTGTGCATCTTCAGCATACTCTTGTTCCTTGCATTATATACCGTACCCAAAATAATTTCTGTCGATAATTTAGAATGACTTGACAACAATTTAATGTAATATATGTATAATGTAGGTTTAGCTATTAAAAAATCCATATTTATGAATTTTTTCAATATATCGTAAATTATCTCAAACACTAGAGCCAATCTAGCCAAATTAAGGCTATTTTTGGATTCAGCAGCATAAACTTGCCCTAAAATCACTATAATATCACTGGCAATAAAATTAGTGTTGACCAGTGTAATAATTACTAAATAAACTAGCCGGCTTTACTGATTAATCCCAATAATGCCCAAGAATATGCAAGCTTTTCACCCGAAAAGCTTTATAAACGAATAAACAGCGACTACATGTTATCAGCTTGAAGCCATAGACTGTGTGTTGAAGTGATCGATCTGACATCTTTTTGAATTTTGGCAACCTCCAGGTTTGCATTAAACCTCTTTTTAACTTTACTATTTGTTCATTCTAGCAACTCTGAATAATTATATACTTTTATTTAATAAAGTAGGTCACTTTGTTTTTTGGGAGCTAATTTTGGTGGTTTAAAATTTTTTAGTCCTTAAAATGTATTTTTCTTAAATTCTATTAATTTAGAAAATTATTAGTTTAACTGAAATGTTCTGATGAAGCAACCTCATTTCCAATGCTCGAGTGCTGTCAGTGGCTTAGGCAAGGTGGAGTTGGGTTGAGGGGCTATACCCCTCCCTCCCCGAAATTATGAGGAAATCAAAATTTTATTAAATTTTTAATAAAAGCAAAGAAAACGAGTTGGAGTTAAAGTCGTTACTCTGTTAGATTCATAACCCCCCCCCCCCTTCATAAAAAAGTAATACTTTAGTTTAAATTTAAATAATTGCAAGTTGGGGAATTTTTTTTTATTTTTTATTTTTTATTTTTTTTTAATAAATTATAAACTAAATTCTATAATAAAGATGTTTTTGGTATTTATGCTAAGGAAGTTGGAGGTTGAATATTGGTATACAGCGTTAAGTTTTAATGCTGTAAACCAACTTAAAAGTTCAAAAATATTTTCCATAAAATAAAAAGAAATTGAAGAGAGCAACATAATACATTCTAAAAGCCGAAAATATATTTTGATACAAATTCAGTGAATTGTGTGTTGGTTGCGATCTTGTATGTTGGCTCTGTCTTGACGCTGGTGCAATATAACAACAATACAAGCTATTATTTAATAAATATACTAAACTATTATAATAATTTTTAGTTTATCATTGCATGGCAGAGTAACCTGTATACGAAGGCCTCCGCCTTCCCGACCAGAGTTCTTGGTCATCATTTGAAGTTATATAAAAGGAAATACGATTAATTTCTTTGCAGTTACATTAAACTTGCCAATCGTGAGGTTTCATATATATAGTGGCAGAGCGAATTGTTCCTGAAAACGGCCTCTACAACGGAAGACCAAATTGCTTCTTAAATAAAAGGTGTGGGACCTGTTGTGTTTAGCAATGGGTGATTTTAATTTTTTTTTTTACATCGTAGTAAATAACTTTAATTAATTTCGTAGTAAATGAATGCATGGCATACGAATTTTTCTATAGTTGGCTACGACCATCAAGTGCTAAAAAAAAATTATAAAATGTTGCTTCACCAAAATAAGCCTATAAAAGTTTGAGAAAAAAAGTATCTGGCAGTAAATAGGTTATTAAAAATTTTTTTTGAATTGAATAACTTTTTTCCGGTCCATTTCTCGAACTTTTTTCAAGTTTTTCTTTCATTACGGATCATTTCAAACAAGTTTCATGATAACCGCCTGGGGTTGCTATAATTGCTAATTACTTCCATATAAAATGTTATAAATTTGTAGGCCTAAAATTTTAGACTCATGTATATTATCTGTAATTAATGTGGACGAAATCAATTTTTTCCATAATTTACGTTATCGAACAAAATATCAATCAACGTGCCTAGCGAAAGAAGTTTGAACTTATTTTCTCTATTTTTATATAACTTTATTACATCATGTTTAGTTGGTAATATGTTTATTGAAACAATTGAAAGTGAAATAAATAATACACTAATATAAGTTTGGTTAGGTTACGTTAGGATACATAGATTTAAACTTTTTTAATATTTTTAAAGGTGTGAAGCTCTTTCTTTACAATAGTTTTATTTTGACTTTTATCACAATAGGGTAATATCGAGTTAAACATTTAAAAAATAATTATTTTTTATCAATCGAATGTTTGAGGAGCTGTGGAGCGCCAACGTTGCCAAATGTTAATGAAAAATTAAATTTTGTTCGAAAAATCAGTAACTTTGGTTACGTTTTAGACACATTTTACCTGTGTATATTAACAATACTTATAACCTAAAGTTAGAGTCCTAAAACGAATTTAAATAAAAAAAAATTTCGTTGATTACATTTATATATTAGAGGTTTGGCACCACCGTTTTAGTACTTTTACATGAGGACGATATAAATAAAAAAAAAAACGATAATTAGTAAAAAAAATCGATCGTACATTATCTCAAAAATTAGAGCCAATATAGCCAAATTAAGGCCATTTTTGGATTCAGCAGCATGAACTTGCCTTAAAATCACTATAATATCACTAGCAGCAAAATTAGTGTTGACCAGTGTAATAATTGCTAAATAAACTAGCCGGCTTTACTGATTAATCCCAATAATGGCGATGCCCAAGAATATGTAAGCTTTATAAAAGAATAAACAGCGACAACATGTTATCAGCTTGAAGCCAAACAACGACTGACTGTGTATTGAAGTGATCGATCTGGCATCTTTTTGAATTTTGGCAACCTCCAGGTTTACATTAAACCTCTTTTTAACTTTACTATTTGTTCCTTCTAGCAACTCTGAATAATTATTATATACTTTTATTTAATAAAGTAGATCACTTTGTTTTTTGGGAGATAATTTTGGTGGTTTAAAATTTTTTTATGCTCAAAATGTTTATTTTTCTTAAATTTTATTACTTTAGAAAATTATTAGTTTAACTGAAGTGCTCTAATGAAGCAACTTCATTTCTAATGTTCGAGTGCTGTCAGTGGCTTTAACAAGGAGTTGGGTTGAGAGGCTATACACCCCCCCCCCCCCCCGAAATTTTAATGAAATGAAAATATTAAATTTTTAATAAAATCAAAGAAAACGAGTTAGAGGAAAAGTCGTTACTCTGTTAAATTCATACCCCCACCCCCTTCAGAAAAAATGTAAGTACTTTAAATTTAAATAATTGCAAGTTGGGGAAAATTTTTATACCTTGTTTTTCTTTAAAATAAATTTTAAACTAAATTCTATAATAAAGATGTTTTTGGTATTTATGCTAAGGAAGTTGTTGGTTGAATGTTGGTATATACAGCGTTAAGTTTTAATGCTGTAAACAGACTTCAAAGTTCAAAATTATTTTCCATAATATAAAAAGAAATTGAAGAGAGAAACGTAATACATCCGAAAAGACAAATATATTTTGACAAATTCAGTGAATTGTATGTTGGTTGCGATCTTGTATGTTGGCTCTGTCGACGCTGGCGGCATATAATAACAATACACTATTATTTAATAAATATACCAAACTATTATATTAATTTTTAGTTTATCAATGCATGCCAGAGTAACCTGTATACGAAGGGCTCTGTCTTCCCGACCAGAGTTCTTGGTCATCATTTGAAGTTATATAAAAGGAAATACGATTAATTTTTTTGTACCTACATGGAAGTTGCCAATCGAGAGGTTTCATATATATATATAGTGGCAGAGCGAATTATTCATGAAAACGGCCTCTACAACGGAACACCAAATTGCTTACTTAAATAAAAGGTGTGGGACCTGTTGAGCTTAGCAATGGGTTATTTTAATTTTTTTTTTACATCGTAGTAAATAACTTTTATTAATTTCGTAGTAAATGAATGCATGGCATACGAATTTTTCTATAGTTGGCTCCGACCATCAAGGGCTAAAAAAAAATTATAAAATGTTGCTTCACCAAAATAAGCCTATAAAAGTTTGAGAAAAAAAGTATCTGGTAGTAAATAGGTTATTAAAAAAAAATTTGAATTGAATAACTTTTTTCCGGTCCATTTCTCGAACTTTTTTCAAGTTTTTCTTTCATTACGGATCATTTCAAACAAGTTTTATGATAACCGCCTGGGGTTGCTATAATTGCTAATTACTTCCATATAAAATGTTATAAATTTGTAGGCCTAAAATTTTAGACTCATGTATATTATCTGTAATTAATGTGGACGAAATCAATTTTTTCCATAATTTACGTTATCGAACAAAATGTCAATCAACGTGCCTAGCGAAAGAAGTTTGAACTTATTTTCTCTATTTTTATATAACTTTATTACATCATGTTTAGTTGGTAATATGTTTATTGAAACAATTGAAAGTGAAATAAATAATACACTAATATAAGTTTGGTTAGGTTACGTTAGGATACATAGATTTAAACTTTTTTAATATTTTTAAAGGTGTGAAGCTCTTTCTTTACAATAGTTTTATTTTGACTTTTATCACAATAGGGTAATATCGAGTTAAACATTTAAAAAATAATTATTTTTTTTTAAATCAATCGATGTTTTGATATTCCTAGAAGCAACGTTGCCAAATGTTAATGAAAAATTTAATTTTACGTTCGAAAAATCAGTAACTTTGGTTACGTAGACACATTTACTGTGTATAATTAACAATACTTATAACCTAAAGTTAGAGTCCTAAAACGAATTTAAATAAAAAAAAAATTTCGTTGATTACATTTATATATTAGAGGTTTGGCACCACCGTTTTAGTACTTTTACATGAGGACGAGATATAAATAAAAAAAAAACGATAATTAGTAAAAAAAATCGATATTTTGTTAGTCTGTTGAAAATAATTATATATATATATATATATATATATATATATATATATATATATATATATATATATATATATATATATATATATATATATATATATATATATGAGGTTGATATTTGGTTTAAAACCACAACTATCATCGATCCATATCTCAAAAACTACAATAGCTACAGGGAAAAGGAATACATTGTTGGAATCCTGACAAAATTTTATTGCGGAAACAAAAAAAAAAAAAAAAATCATCTCAAAAACTACAATACCTACAGAGAAAAGGAATACATTTTTGGAATCCTTGTAAAATTTTAGTTAGGAAAATGTAAAAAAAAAAAATAAATAAATAAAATAAATATTGGCTATTTTTTTCAGGAGCAGGGGACATAGTTATATATATTATTTTGTAAAGGTATTACACGGCAATGTAGGGGGCTCGAGCCGACGGGGAACACAGGGGGGGACGTTTTCCATACCCCGTAGGGGAGGGGCGGAGGAATCCCCGCGACACCCAAATACCAAAGAGGAATTAGTCCTACCCCGTAGTTCCCCGAAAGGCCGAGAGACCCCGACTCCTGCCATCGGTGCGGTATACCCTTGGGGTATTCTTTAAGTAGAACAAAAAAAGCAAATTTAATAGAAAGTCTATTTATTTTAACAGAGTAACCAATAAAAGGTCTCTAAATAGGCTCTCTAATCATATTACTATAATTATTAACATAATTTTTTTTATTTTTATTTTTTTTTACCATATTTTATGCTGAAATTTTACCAGGATTCCCAAAAATGTATTCCTTTTCGTCGTAAGCTATTGTATTTTTAGATATATATATTATATTATATATATTTTTACATTTCCGCCACTAAAATTGGACCAGCATTCAGCAATTAATTCCTTTTCGCTGTAGTATTGTAGTTTTTGAGATATGAGTTTGTGGCTTTAAACCAAATTTCTCCAATATATATATATATATTATATATATATATATATATATATTATATATATATATATATATATATATATATATATATATATATATATATATATATATATATATATATATATATATTCGGAAAAATTGCTTGGTATGATTACAAGCAAAAACAAGACGCCGCGTGAATTATTATTATTAATATTATTATTATTATTATTATTATTTATAAGTAAGGATTATTGCGAATTTCTCGAGCTTAAAATAGCCTTTATATACTTTAACGGCTTAAATTTAATAAATGCACTTTTCCGATAAAAACCACAATTTTTTTTTTTTTTTAAATATTATTCGGGTTTCTATTTCTACTTTTACTTGGAACAAATGGCAGATTACAAAAATTTAACAATAGCCTAATTAATATTTGAGCAAACTTTTTAATACTTTTCAGGAAATACTCATTTCTTCAAATAATATTATATGTATACGTGAAACGATAACAAAATTTTATGCAAATGTCTGCCAAATGGAAAACGGTGAAAACTAAAATTTTACAAAAGCATTTACAAAAATTTGGCTTTTGTTCACAACTACAAACATGGGAATACTCTAATCGAACTGCCTAGAAAATTCATTTTAATTTTAACAATCCAAAATTTTGTAACACTTCTGAAATCGTTTTAATTTTTAGAATTAAATATTTCGAAAAACTATTTACTGTAAATACTTTACTAAATTATTTAAAGGGAATAACTTATTATTCAATTCATTGCAGTAACCAAGTCTCTGACACAATCTTCTCTGCCAATCAGACGGAATCTTTTTTGCCAAAGTACGACAACTTCAGATTTCGGCATTTGAACGTCAAAGTTGAAATTTTATTATTTGATTGATCCTCAAAAACAGGCGGACGTACGATTTTTCTTACTTTGCTAGTTGGTAATAAGGAACCAATTAATGCTGCAAAATAAATGTAATTTTAAAATAATTTCGTTGTGCAATATTATATATATATATAATATATATATATATATTATATTATAGGATATATATTATATATATTATATATATATATATTATATATATATATATATATATATATATATATTCTATATATATATATTATATATATATAATATGGTTTAATTTTTAACTCTAAACCATATAGTTTTCCAATGGCAAAATAAATTTTAACGAAAACAATATGTAACAACTTTAACGAGCTGCAACATACTTCTGCATTTTTTTTTCTGAAACCCGCCAAAAATTGTAATATATTTACTATATATAATATTATTATATATATATATATATATATATATATATATATATATATATATAAAATATATATATATATACTATATATATACGGCCAGCCTCAGAAACCAACAATCCATATCTCAAAAAACTACAATAGCTACAGGGAAAAGAATACATTGGTTGACATCCTGGCAAAATTTTATTACAAAAATGTAAAAAAAGCAAAAAAATTATAAAAAAAAATCATAATCTGACACTACAATAGCTACACGGGAAAGGAAACAATTTTTGGAAATCCTATTACCATTTATCCGATGTAAAAGAAGGCATAAATAAAAAAACAAATTAACAATAAAAATGACTTGTTTGGATCACGGGAAAACGGCTTTGGTGGGGTTTGATAATTATATATATAATATTATATATATATATTATATATATATATATATTATATATATATATATATATATATATTATATATATTATTATATATATATTTGTAAAGGTATTACAGACGGCAATGTAGGGGGCTCGAGCGACGGGGAACCACAGGAGGGGACGTTTTCCACACCCCGTAGGAAGGGGCGGAGGAACCCCCGCGACACCCAAATAACCAAGAGCGGGGTTCCGGAGACCCTCCCGGAGGGGTGGGAATTTTTTCTTCCCTGCAGTGCCCCTCTATCCCCGAAACCCTCCTGCCATCGGTGCGGTTACCCTTGGGGTATTCTTTAGTTAAAAAAATACAAATTTAATAAAAAGTCATTATTTTCAACTGTAAACATAAAAGTTTCTGCTAAATAGGGTTTCTAATCGTATTACTAAATTATTACAATAATCTTTTTTTTAAGCATTTCCAAATCACAATTTTACAAAGGATTCCAAAAATGTATTACCATTTCCCTGTAGCTATTGTAGTTTGAGATATGTTTTTTTATTTAATTTTTTTTTTTATTATTATTATTTTTTTCCATTCTTCTCGCACTAAAATTAGACCTAGCAATTCCAGCCAATTTATTCCTTTTCCGGTAGCTGTTGTAGTTTTTTTGAGATATGGATTGTGGCTCTTCTAGAGGCAGACATATATATTATAATATATATATATATATATATTATAATATATATATATATATATATATATTATATATTATATATATATATATATATATATATATATATATATATATAATATATGGTCAGCATCCCGAAAGACACATGCATGTTCTAAAAACTATAACGCTCACGACAATAATATCATTTTATTATCAGGAGACATTTTAACAACGGAAATTAAAAAATAAAAAAATTAACGCTTTTTAAAAATTTAAAATTGTTAAAAATGTTGGAAAAATTACAGTTTTTTGAGAATACGAAGGGAGCGCGAAAAGTTGCCAAATGTTGAAAAAAAAATTTTTCACTAAAGGATGCCCCACTGGTAAACAACAATGATGGACAGAGTCGGGGTTTCTCGGCCTACCGGGGGACGACGGGGCCCCCCCTCTGTCTCTCCGTCGGCTCGAGGCCCCCCTAAAAAGGAAAAAAAAAGAAAAACAATAAATTTTTCTCCAGACCAATAAACAAAACACTATTTGGGCACTCTTGCTCTCGTATTACTGAAGGAATGGAAGGTTGATGAGACTGCAAGGTTGTTGAGAGCATACTAATATTCTAAGGTTGTTTGATTAATAAATATATGAATAAAATAATTTTTTTTTTTTAAGCTTCCGCGATGAAATTGCTTGCTTAAATCAAAAATGATATTTATTTTCGTGTAGCTGTTATAGTTTTAAAGTTAAATGCATGTGTCATTCGGGATGGTGGGAATTATATATATATATATATATATATATTATATAATATATATTATTATATATATATATATATATATATTTTTATATATATATATTATATATATTACTATATATATTATTATATATATATTATATATATATATATATATATGGCCAAGCTTTTCGATTTATCCGTCATTATGGTATCTTAAAAACTATTAATTCTACAGTAAAACGGAATACATTGCTGGAATGCTGGTCAAAGTTTGCCCTGGAAATGTAAAAAAAAAAAAAAAAAAAAAAAAAAAAAAAAAAAAAAAAATATATATAATATATCTCAAAAACTTCAATCGTACAACAACAGAAATTGTTTTTGGAATTCCTATATAATTCGTCGAATAATGTGTAAAAATATAATAGTAAGAAAAATTATTGTTAATAAATTATAGTAATATTATTTAGAAGGCTATTTAAGAGACCTTTTATTGGTTTCTTTTTAAAATAAATAAATACACTTTCTATTAAATTTTGCTTTATACGGCACACTAGGGGGCTCGAGCCGACCGGGGAAATAGGGGGGACGTTTTCCATACCCCGTAGGGGAGGGGCGGAGGAACCCCCGCGACACCCAAATACCAAAGAGCGGGGGTTCCGGAGACCCTCCCCGGAGGGGGGGAATTAGTCCTACCTAGTTCCCCGGAAGGCCGAGAGACCCCGACTCCTGCCATCGGTGCGGTATAACCTTGGGGTATTCTTTAGTAAAAAAAAAAAAAGCAAAATTTAATAGAAAGTCTATTTATTTTATCGAGAACCAATAAAAGGTCTTAAAATATTCCTTGTCATCATATTACTGATAATTATTAACAATAATTTTTTTTATTATTATTATTATTTTTTTACATTTTCTTATGTGAAATTTTACCAGGATTCCAAAAATGTATTCCTTTTCGCTGTAGCTATTGTAGTTTTTGAGATATATATTTTTTTTTTTTTTTTTTTTTTTTTTTTTAAAACATTTTCAGCACTAAAATTGGAGCATTCCAGCAACTGTATCCGTTTACTGTAGCATTAATAAGTTTTTTAAGATACATATGACGGAAAATCGAAAAGCTGTACTCATATATATATATATATATATATATATATATATATATTATATATATTAATATTATATATATATATATATATTATATATATATATATATTAATATATATACTATGGGCGTAGGCCAGGATTTCATTTAGGGGTGCAACGGTTGATATATATATATATATATATATATATATAATATATATTATTATATATATATAATATATATATATATATATATATATATATATATATATATATATTATATATATATATATATTATATATAATATATATATATATAATGTGTGTGTATGTGTGTATGCAGGATTTAACTTAGGGGCTAGCAAAGGTTGAGCGATTTATGTCCTTGCTTCCACTGATCAATAGGTGTTTGTTGGTTAAACTCCAGAATTTTCTTTTTCAAAGGCAAATAAAAAATATATTTCGGTTATAAAATAAATAAAATAGCAAGCCTACGACAGTTGTAATTAAAAAAAACATGTGTCAAGAGGTGTGAAAAAAATACCCATCTGTGAAACGTAAGGTAATACTTATGGGGGTTGGCGAGTACCGAATCATGAGTGGTAACTAATATTAAATCTAAATTAGCATTAGACGCCTTGGATTTTCAGAGAATTTCGCAAATACTTTTGTTTCCAATTCGTTCATATTTTCACCAACTAATTAATATTCAATGAATACTCATCCTACATAGTCCATTAAGCCTGTCTTCGTTCAATGTTTCTTAGCCAAGTCTTTACTCTTCGCTGAGTGCTAAAAGATCTTTCAATGGTACTTGTTGAACACGGTAGCACCAGTGCAATTAATAGATGGAGTTTACAAGAAAGCCCGAAGGATTCGGTAAGAATTTGAGTTTTTAGTATAATTTTTGCAAATGAAAAAGTTTATTATTGGTATAATTTTTGTGAATAAGTTTATTTCTGTTGTAGTTTTTTACAAATAAAAAGTTGTTACTGTTAAAATTATTGGTTTTTGTCAGAAAACTTATTACTATTATTATATACGATTATAGGGGGCTGACTGCGACTGGACTTGAAACTGTCGTGTTATCGATAATGGAATTGAACCTGATGCACCGCCTGACAAATGGAGTATTTCTGGAATTTTACTGGTGATTGAGTTTGTGTGATTATGCGATTTTACCTCCAAGTGATGGGAAACCCTGTTGGCTGGACTCTCGGAAATTGGTGTCGTGGAGCCTTGTATGTCCTGACTTGGCAATCACAGCGAAGATGCAGATCGTGAAATTGTAAGTGTAACTTAACCTGAATTGAGTCGGCTAGAACGTATAAATTCTTACGTACGAGCACAGTTGTGAGTATGAGAAATTGGGATTTTATTAAAATTTACTATGAATATATTATATGATCTACTTTTGACTGTTGATTTTGATCACGTACCTAAAATTGTGACCTTATTTGTGACTTATTTATTGCGAATTAACATTCTCGAAAGACGAGAGTTTCTTAGAACAATTTATTTCCAGTGCTCATAGGGTGAGAGTTTCTTATAGATATTCTTAAGACATTTTCTTGTGTGGTTTACTGGAGTTAGAAATTCTTGGATTTCTAAGATGTTCTTACACCGACCTATTCGAATGGAAATTCTTGAACCACGAGGTTTGCGAATTCTGATCTTGTGACAGGTTTAACTAAAATTTAGTAAACATTTAACCATGTGTACATTAAAGGTTGTAAAGTGATTTTTTAGTTATTGTTGTATTTTTTAAGGAAATTACTTGTAGAGGTTTTTCTGAATTACACTTGCTAATTGCTATTTTAAGTTTGTAATTGTATTTTAAACAATTGATTACTATGTATAATGTTACTAAAAGTTATGTTTTGCGGGATTATATATTTGGGGATATTTACATATGTTATTTATGATGGACCTTGTGGAAATTATTTACCGAAAGTTTGCATATGTCTTTCCCCTCTTCTTTTCCTTATTGATAATTTATTAAAAACTAAATAGGCAAAACGAAAGTGAAATCAAGAATATAATATTATTACAAACGAACCATTTTTGTTACAGTGGTGTGCCCTAGAGTGTTGGACCTACCCTTCGCGCCCGCGAAAAGTACAATGGAGGAGGAAGTGGAAAGCTATTATGTGGGGAGATTGGAGTGGCTCCCTGTAGCAGAGGAACAGATGCCTGGATTTGGGAGAGGACACAATCAAAAGAGAGAGAGGATGTTAAAGATGAAAATGAAGAAAGAATCGGTATCTCAAAGGGGGTTGACGTATGGAATAGGTTTGTTAAAGGTGATTTTTTTTTCAATAGGTTTCTTTTTAAGTTTGGCGTCTCCACACCTAGTGCGGGAGGTGTGTCACGGGACCAATGGTTATCAAAAGGAGGAAGAAGAAAAAGAGAAAACGAGGTAAGAGCAAAAAGGGTGTGATAGAAAGAATTCAGATTGTTTTGAGACATCTCAGAGGGAGAGATAATGGAAAGAGAAGTTCCGAGTCACGTGTAAGTGGAGTTTACAAGAAAGCCCGAAGGATTCGGTAAGAATTTGAGTTTTTAGTATAATTTTGGCAAATCAAAAGTTTATTATTGGTAAAAATTTTGAATAAAAAGTATTTGCTTTGTTACTTGATTTTTAAACAAATCTAGTTAAAAAAAAAAAGAGACTATTGACTATTTATTTTGTTTGTTGATTAATCGATATAAAGGAACGTGAGATGGAATAAACGTCCTTGACGCTTCACTACATCTTACGTTTGTATATTGTTATAATTTATTTTTTTTTATTGCTTATTCCTTTATTACTGATTATTATTATTATTATTATTATTGATTTTTATTATTATTATGTAATGTGTGTATTATTATTGATTTTTATTATTATGTAATGTGTGTATTATTATTGTTTTTATTATTATTATTATGTAATGTGTGTAAGCGAATGCAGTTAATTTTTATAGATTCGTTTTTTATTCTAGTTGTGGTTCATCGTTTAGAAGGTTTGGGTTGTTGATGGTAGAAGACAGTGGAGTACCCCTAAGGCTGAGTGAGAAAACAGATTTGTCACCTGTCAGGAGTGTGGTAGGATTTATTATTATTATTATCATATTCATTGATACTTATTATTATTATTATGCTTATGCTTTTTATTGTTATATGGTTATGGTTATATTTTTTTATGCTAAGGGAGTGAAAATTTTTGAGGTGTAATTGTTTTTTAGTTGTTTTTTTTTTTTTCGTTTGACGGATTGTCAGGGATTGAAGAGTCAGGAATTGGAATTGAGAAGCGGAATCTTATAGAGAAAAAAAAAAGCTGGATGATTATCCAGGTAATGGCTATTGCATTATTGATTTTATTTTATTTGATAAATTGGATAATGGATAATTTTAATTTGATAAACAAGATTGTATTCATTTAACTTGATTGCATTATTTAATTTGATAAATTTAATGAATGAAATGGTAATATATGTAATGTTAAATTAACTTAAAATTTGAATGATTTTTTATGCTATTATTATTATTATTATTATTATTATTATTATTATTATTATTATTATTATTATTATTATTATTATTATTATTATTATTATTATTATTATTATTATTATCATTATTATTATTATTATTTATTTGTTTTTTTATAATGGTTAGGATTCTTTTTTTTTCTCTTAGCTTTTTTTTTTGGCTTTTGGTTGGCTGCGTTTTGGTCCATAAGTTTTCTAGATTGGATATTTTATGATGACAGATTACTCAACAAGGGACTATATATAATATATATATATATATATTATATATATATATATATATAAATATAATAATATAAAATAATATAATCTATCTATATATATATATATATATAATTTATATATATATGTTTTTTTGTTCTCTTAGGTGTGATGTGTTGTGTCGTGCTGTGTCAAATGTAAGAGGATGATGATGTCTGGTGTCTTCGCGTCGTGAGAATGGTAGTGCGTAGATGAGGTTTTGTGGAAGTTCACTACGGGAGGTTCTACAACTGAAGGAGCAAGAGGTGTTCTCATGTGACCAGACGACTGTGCCAGCTGGTAGTGAAGTGGTGAAGTGAATAAGCGATTTCTTTTTATATTTTCATTTCAGTTTGTAATTTTCTAAAAAGGAACATAAACTCTTGAATAAGATCGTTAAATGTAAATGTAGCCCCTCCCTCTGGATAAATACCCGTGTATAACCATTGGTGGTTTAGGTCTGGGTGCGCACTTAGGTCTGGCTAGTGTTCAGGGTAGTAGGGTGAGTTTCATAGGTGTGGTTGGCTAAGTATTGCTTTAGACAATTTTTAGCCCGATTCATGTAAATAAAATAGGTACTGTCTGGCTACCTAGTTACAAAAGGATTGTTTTAGTTCATTCTAAAGAATAGGCTTACAGAATTATCATAAGAAAGGAACATTAGGGTGAGTCAGGAGTTTGTTTTTGTATTTGACATTACGTTAGGCTACTATTGGGTAAACTCTCAATATATAATATATATTATATATATATATTATTAATTTATAATATATATATATATATATATATATATATAGATATATATATATATATATATATATATATATATATATATATATATATATATTGCTAAAAGGAAAAAGGGCTGAGAGTATCTACAGATATTAGAAACTAATTCAATTTCGGAGAAATCAGGTGAAATATTGGAAAAGAAAAATTAGAAATATAACTTGTGGCGAAAGATAAATGAAAAATGAAAGAGGCTATTATATAATTGGAAATAGAAATAGAGAAAAGACTATAAAAAGAAATAAACTGAAAACACAGTGAAAGATAATTGAAAAAGAAACTATTAGAAAATTAGAAAAAAAGACTATATTAGAAAATTAGAAAAAAAAGACTATAAAAGAAAATTGAAAAACAATAATTTGCTGATTTGGCAACTAGCTGTATATTCGTGTATCATTAAGATATATGTTTTAGGATTAAGGTATTTATTTATTTCATTGTAGGATTAAGGTATTATTTTATTGCATTGTAGAATTAAGGTATTTGAGTATCGGTATCGGACGGTATCGGTATCGGAGTGGATCGGTATCGGTATTGGGTTATTGTCGGTCGGTATCAGACTGTATCAGTATCGAATTGTATTAATATTGGGTGTAGGACTGAATTAATACTGCTGTTGTTGTTGTGTGTTTTTTTTAATAAATTCTTATTGGTTTTGTTTGTTCGGTGTTTTCTTTATTTTTTCTTCCTCCGTTTTATTCTTCCGTTAGGATAGACTCACGACTTAAAATAAATAGTGAGCGGGATCGATCCCACCACATATTGTGGAGAATCGAACCCACCACAAAATGCAATATAGATAGGTTTTTGATTTGAGGAAAAAATTGGTCATCTTCTTAATGACTTTAGGTAAGTTCCGCAAGTCTTTCAACTATTGTTTATCCATTTTTTTTATCAAGCCAGAAGGTATACCATAAGTTAGTTTCGATATGAATTTTGATGCTGATGGAAGAGTCCGACCAAAAAAAGAAAACGGCAGAAGGAGGAAAAGAAAAACCACTCAAGAAAAAAACGACTCTGAAAAAAGAAAAGGACAATCGGATATATATATATATATATATATATATATATATATATATATATATATAGTTATAATATATATATATATATATATATATATATATATAATATATTCTATATAATAAACAGGTAGAGGAATGCTTATTGGGTTGCCCTGAGCGCATATGTTAATTTTTTTATGCCACCACGAAATAGCTTGGCTCAATGATTGCCCGCCCGAATTTAAACCCCTCACATTTTCCATAATAAAGCTCAATCAGATCACTTTTTCACTTGCATTAATGTTAAACGCCCCAACATTCAATTTACTCGTCAAGACCAATCCAACAACACCCTCCATTTTCTCGACGTTCTTGTCCACCACACCCGGAAGCTCGCCACTTCTGTCTATCAATAACCTGCTTGCTTCCATCCTTGGCTTAACTTCTCAGCTCATCTACTTACAGCTTCTCTCGACATCATCACTGCCTCTCATTTTTCGTGCTATACCATAATTGCCTAATTGGCAAACGTTTCATCTCGAAATGTCTTATCTTAAATCATTTTTTGCCTTCAATTATTTCCATTCCAATCAATTCCTCCATTTATAACTTTCTTCAAAACATTTTTAAACCCACAACTCCATCTCTAACTGCTTCTAAACTCCTTACTTACTTTAAAATGTCTTTCCTGGGTCCCTTTCACTCCTCCCTCAATCAGGACTTACGCCAACTACTTAAAACCTTCTACCCACAACTAGACCCCCACCTTGATGCCAACAGCCCTCTCCCATAGCGCTTTCTTTTCTTATAAAGAAACACTCCCGGTTTTACTTAGGTCCTCAGTGGTTTATAACTAAGTGCGAAGGCTGCAATGCCTGTTACTACATAGGCTAGACTGGCTTCCAACTCAAATTGAGGATCTGTTAACACCTGGGAATCTCTTTCCGAACAAATTTTCCCTCACTACAACCATGGAACACTCCTATTGACGCACTTTCATAGTCTCCAACGACCCCTCCGCTTCTCGGACTTACAGATCCTCTGCTCAAGTCCTGATAACATCGATCGGAAAATATTCTAGTCCCTTTTTATCAAATAGTTAAATTATCTATCTATCTATCTATACCTATCTATATCTATCTATATCCATCTATCTATATATATATATATATCTATATCTATCTATATCTATCTATCTATCTATCTATAAGCAGGCCTTAGAGTACTCAGCAATTATGGGATGAGAAAACCGGGAGCTTTAAAAACTACGCTTGAAACGTTCTTTTTTGGGGACGTGGATGGCCTAGTGGTTAGAGCATCCGGTTATTGTTAACTCTCCGACGCGGAGTCCAGTGTTCGAATCCCGTTGATAGAGAGTAAAATCTCCTTTGACTCATTCATTTAAAATGAATAGAGCATATATTTGTACTTTGTGGTGAAAGGTTGATTTAAAATCTAAAGGTTGGTTAAATTTAGAAGCATAGTGAAGTGATTTTTGAAAATTCTCTAAAATGTAAATTTCTTTAGAATTTTTTCTTATGTACCATAGTAAAAAAAACAACAACCGTGTATGTACTCAGTGTAATGTGATTATTAGTTGTGTTAAAAAAAAAATTTATTTTTCTATATTTTTAATTAATTATTTAATCAAAGATATTTTTATCTTACTTTAAGTGAAGCAACTTTAATTTTTATTTAAATACGTTCTTTAAATCTAACAAGAAATCCAAAATCTTTGTATTTTTCCTTTTCTATTATTTTTTTTTTTTTATTAATTTCTATAAAAACTATAGATGAGCAAATTGTGCTGTATTTTAGCTTGTAAGATTTGAATAGCTTTTCTGATTATATCAAAGACTTTTATTATTATGGTTTAAGTGAATCGTTAAAATGGAAGTTAATGACTTGCTATGTTATCTGACAACAGCTTCAGATGTCATCAATAATGATACTATTGTTATGACCTGCATTGCTTTTTATGGTGCATCTAATATCAAGGATGCTAAACAGAGAATTTCGAATTTACTAGGAGAAGAAACAAAATGGAGAAGAGGAGATGATAGGTTGAGAGGTGATATGCAGGATATTTTGGACTTAATTCATTCTGCTTAACATAAGAATAAAGATTTGCCTAAATTTGTTGCAGAGTCCTATAGATCACTCCCACCAGCAAGTGGTTTTGAAATTATTGGTGGAGAATTAATCAATTTAATTGATGAAGTCATAAAACAGAGAGGAAATTAATCACTTGAAAAATCAAAGATTAAAAGATAATAAACTAGCATCTGATATGGTTAGTATTAAAGAAAACTTATTTGAAATTAAAAATGATATAAGGAAACTTAATGAGGTAAACGATAAAGATATAAAAATTTCCGGAAGTTGTACTTTGAATGATGAACTTTTAGATCATAATTTAATACTCTCTTCAGCACCTCCTGCTTCCCAAATGGATTTAAGCATTGATTCTGAAGAAGTTATTGTTTTAAAATAAAAAAAATCAAACGTAAATGAAATTATGCTTAAGAAAGGTTGGGCAGAAATTACTTCAAATTCTCTTAATAAGAAAAAGAAATCTGTCTCATCTAAAGGATTTACAGATGCAAAGAAAAATCCTAAAAAAGATTTGGTTTCTAAGGAGACAAATGATCGTCAATTGGAAGATGATAAATATGAAAAAAACAAAAAAATTGGTTTCTAGGGAGACGAATGATCGTCAATTTGAAGACGATATATTTGAAAAATCAAAAGATGATATGTTTACTATTGTGATGTCTCGAAAAAAGAGTAACAAATAATTTATGGAACTAAAAATTCAAAACCTAACTTGAGAAGTGCCAAAAGGTTAATGGAATTTTATATTGACAGATGTGCTTTATTAACTTAATCGTCTAACATACATTACTACATATCTGTTAAAATTACGCAACCTTTCCTACCTATGGATTCATAACAGATATGTCACCAAAAGTGAAGAGCAAATTTCTACAAAATTCAGGGAAGTATTCAACTGTTCTCTTAAGATTAACTCTCTTCCATCTCATATGAGGCATTTTATACTTTTAAACATATATACTATTTAATATTTATATATGTATATTAATTCCCTACAGTTGTTTTACTTTTAAATTTTATTATTATTCTAAAATAATGTACTCATGTTTACGAAATAAAGAAATAAAGAGTAAAGCCTATTTCTATCTTATCTATCTATCTATCTATGAAGACTTTGTTGTGATAGGTTGGTTTTAATATCTGATGGCGTGTTGAAATTAGAAGCACAGTGAAGAGGAATTTAGAGGAACTCTCTAAAGAGTGAATCCCTTTATAATTTTTTATTGTGTTCTGTGTTAAGTGAATTTTGATTGTGTTAAGGAACTTATTTATTTTATATTTTTGACGCTTGAAAAAAGAAATTTTTATTTATTATATTTATAATTTATTCAATCAATCAAAAATAGTTAAATTTAGTTTTCTTAGTGAAGCAACTTTCTTATTTATTTTGAGTGCATTTTTCATTTAAATTATAAATAACTGCAAAGTAATACGACTATTTTTTTTTCTTTTTTATTCTATTTCTTTGACGCAATCTATGAAGGGAGAAAATAGTTGACTGAATCTAAAGTTGATGGATCTGGAAATTAACGATCTTCTGTGTTATGCTACGACTGCATTAGACGTAGTAGACCATAATACTATTGTGATCACATGTGTCGCCTTTTACGGAGCAAATAAGATTAAAGAAGCTAAACAAAGATTAGCTAATGCTATTAAAGAAGAGATCAAATGGAGAAGAGGTGATGACAGAATTAGAGCTGACATGAATGATGTTTTAGACATGATAAGTTCAGCACAACAGAATGGTATAGTTTTACCTAAATTTGTAGCAGAATCATTTAGATCGTTACCACCTTCTAGCGGATTTGAAATAATAGGAGAAAGTCTTATTAATCTAACAGATGAAGTGATAAAGCTGAAAGATGAGGTTAGCCAATTAAGGAATTGCAGAACATCTGAAAAAAATGTTTCTACTGAATTAGTTAGCGTAAAGGAACATCTATTTGATATTAGAAAAAATATTAATATACTAAATGAAGAAAGACCGTATCTTAACAGTTACACCTAAAAAAATCAATTTGAGAGATTGACTCCTTCAGCACCTTCAGTCTTACAAATGGAACAAGGTGTATTCAATGGAGGTAAAAATGACCAATTTGAGAGAGTGATTCCTTCAGCACCTTCAACCTTACAAATGGAACAAGGTGAAATCAATGGAATTAAAAATGACCAATTTGAGAAAGCGATTCCTTCAGCACCTTCAGCCTTGCAATTGGAACAAGGTGTAATCAATGGAGATAAAATTGAGGGTGAAAGTGAGAAATCTTCTCAAAATTTGAATGATAAACTTTGGTCTGAAGTGGTATCAGGCTCGCGTCAGAAAAGAGAGAAATTTCAGAACAACAAGAAAGTTCTAAATAAGCAAGTAAAGGAATCAAAGCATAACGAAAAAATATTTCCAGAAAATAACGATGGTTTTACATTAGTAAAGCCACGAAGAAAAGGATACCTTATTAGAGGAACTAAAACTTCTGATCCAAGGGATAAATTAATTTGTGCTAAATCGTTAACTGATTTTTATGTAGGTAAATGTGATTTGAGTGTAGAAGACGTTCATATTAAAGAATTTATTAAGAGTAACCTAAATACTGAAATGATAAATATAACTGAACTTAGAAGTAGGAATCCGTATTCGAAGTCTTTTAAAATAACCTTGGAAAGTTCTTTAAGGGATAAATTATTAAAGGATGATTTCTGGCCTGTAGGCATTATTTGTAGAAAATTTTTCAAAGGTAATAACAATGGACCTGGAAAACAATGATACTAACTCTTTGAGGATATGTTCTTATAACTGTAACTCATTTAGAAACAATTTAAATAATATAAAGAGCCTTATGGATAACCACGATGTAATATTATTACAAGAAATTATGCTGATGGAAAGAGATACATATTTAATTGATAATTTGTCAGAAAATTGGGATAATATATATTTTGTTCAAAAAGAATACGTAAGTGAGATACACGAAGGAAGACCTAAAAGGGGAATTTGCATTATTTGGCGAAACTTTCTCTCTAAATTTATAGAACCAATTTATCATAATGACTCGATTTTAGGAATTTTAATTGATTTAGGTTACAAGTTATTGATCTTGAACATTTACCTGCCATGTTTTAAGAGAGAAAACGATGTAATTTTGGATTATCTAAATGAAATTATGGAGATTGAAGCAATAATAAAAAGTACCAATCATGATTCTTTAATCATTGCAGGTGATTTTAATACAAACTTAAATGGTTCAATCTATGGTGAAATTTTAAATGACTTTATTAAGAATTTTAAATTGGTCTTGATGGATGGAATTTTGCCTAAGGATTCATTTACATATCTGTCACCGGCTCACAACACAACATCCTGGTTAGATCATGTTGTTTGTTCTAATAACTTGAAGGAAGATATTAACGATGTAACAATCCTATATGATTGCTGTTTGTATGATCACTTTCCAATGTCTTTTACTCTCTTAATAAGGGCTCAAATCGAAAAAGAAAGATATAAAGAAGACCTTGACTTCAGATTTGTTTACTGGAACAAGCTGACTGACCTAGAAATCAAAAGTTAAAAAAATAACAGATCAATTTAGTGATATTATAAGAAAATCTAAAAACGAAGTTATACACTGTAATAAATATGGCTGTAAAAATAAACTACATCTAGATCAGATAGATGTGTTTTATGAATCTATATGTAATAGCATGCACAAGGCTAGTGAAAACCTTACTATAAAAAGAAAAAGCATTAAAAAATGCCTTCCAGGTTGGAATGATTCACTGAAAAACGTTCATCGGGATGCAGTTAACAAATTCATTACATGGGAAAATAAAGGAAGAAAAGTAATAAGTGTAGAATTTGACAATACGAAAAATTCAAGAGCAAAATTCAAATACGAGTTAAAAAAAATGTAGAAATAGAGAAGAGGAAACAAGAAATAAAAACTTACTAAAAAGTTTTAAAAACAAAGAAATTAAATTTTTTGGGAACCAAGTTACTATCAATGATGAAAAGAAAAACTTTCCACCAAAATAGATAGTGAATCTGATGAAATGATTATAGCAGAGAAGTTTTCAAATAAATTTAAGGCTATATTTGATAATAAATATTGCCAGTCTAATGACAATTTTATTTTCAAAGATGTCGCATATGATTCGATTTGAAACAGTTTTTATTTATTTTATTCTTATTTGTAAATGTGCGCTCATTGAGAAGGTTCATAGAAATTAGAAGAAATAACATGAGTATTGAGCATAATTTGAGTTGGTTAGATCAGGGGTGGCCAACCTTTTTTCATACCATGCGGCAAATTTTTTTCACAGACGAGTTCAGATGCGCCATATCATATATTATATATATATATATATATATATATATATTATAATATATATCTATATATATATATAAATTCTATATATATATATTTATATATATATATATATATATATATATATATATATATATATATATATTATATATACCGGTCTATATATATAATCGTCTATATATTATAACGGTCTATAATATATATACCGTCTATATTATATATATATATTATAATATATATATATTATACTATATATATATATAATATATATATATATATTATATATTATATAATAATATTATATATATATATATAAGAAATCACAGAATATGTGATTTCTCTATTAATTATATTTTTAGAATTCTTCGATTTAAAAAATACGGCACTAATTTCTAATATGCTTGCTTATGAAAAAAATAAAAATTAAGTAATTTAAGAAATATGAGAGAACACTACCTCACTATCATTGATAAACACAAAATTTCAAATGATGATCATTGACGATGTTTTATTACAAGGTAATTTAAAATCATGTTTCAAATATGACCCTACAAAAAAAAAAAAAATGCGGAAACATTACGATATTTGTTACATACTTTTTTATATCTTGCCAGATTTAACAAATTTCTGGAAATAAAATGAATTTTTAGTTTTCATTAAATAAATTCGTAAGAAATAGGCTGACGTAGCCCAGTTAAAATATAAAATCTCCCAAAAAGTAGCCCGTAGCAATGCACCACTTTTAATCATCCAATGCGCCACGTTTGGCGCATGCGCCAAGGGCTGGCCACCCCTGGGTTAGATAAACATATAGTAACGGAAATTGATGGAGTGAAATTTTTCCAAAAATTTGAAATAATTCCTAAATTTAAGTTGTTACATAAAACATAAAGGATGATTGGTTCCTTTTAAAAATGAAAAAAAACACTGTGTGGAACTAGGAGAACTATGTTGAAGTCGTATTCATGTGAATTTGTGTGGAGAAGGAAAAATGAAGGGAAAAACAATTTATTTCATGCTAATTTAATTTTTAAACGATATTTCACAATTTAATGTTTAAATAACAATTATAGGTTCTTTTCCGTTAAAGCCCCCACATCGATATATCGATATATTTTATTAAATTGTCGATTTTTTTAACAAACATATTGGGAATCAGCGTATAAAGCTTATTACCATAGTGTAAAAAAAAAAAGCCTATATGTAAAGTCGCTTTATGATTTAAAACTAACGAACACCCTAGAGTAGACCGCATAGATATCAGGAATCGGGATCTCTCGGCCTCTAGGTGGACGACGGGGGCCCCCTCTGTCCCCATCGGCTCGAGCCCCCTAAAAATTGAAGTTCAAGGAAACATATATATTCATTAGGGGGCTCAGCCGATGGGGGACAGAGGGGCGACGAAAGTCCCCCCCGTCGTCCACCTAGAGGCGAGACCGATCTGAAATATCTATGCTGTCTACCTAGGGTGTTCGTTAGTTTTAAATCATAAAACGACTTTACATATAGTCTGTATTTTTTTTTTACACTATGGTAATAAGCTTTATACGCTGATTCCAAATACGTAAGTGTTTAAAAAATCGATAGTTTAATAAAATAATCGATATATCGATGTGGGGCTTTAACAGCAAAAGAACCCAATTATATATATATATATATATATATATATATATATATATAATATATATATATATATATATAATATATATATATATATATTATATATATATATATATATATATATATATATATATATATATATATATATATATATATATAATCGAAAGTGAAGCTCTTTATCAAATTTTTTTTTTTATTTTTTTCTTTAAAAAAAAATAATATTTTGTGTACACTCTTGTATAAATCAGGGTTTGCAAAACTTTTAGACTAATTTCTTATTTTTAGTTCGGTATAACCCATAAGGTCCGAAAAAACTTTCCACCAAAATATTTGGTGAAAATGATGGAAAGATTATAGCAGAGAAGTTTTCAAATAAATTTAAGGCTATATTTGATGATGAATATTGCCAGTCTAATGACATTTTTATTTTCAAAGATGTCGCATGGACGGAAGTGTATGAAATGTTTAGTGCTACGGAGATTAGGGCACTGATTCATAAATTAAAACCTACATTAGGACCGGACAATATACATTTGTTTCACTTAAAATTTGGTACGGAAGGCTCCGATAGGTTAATAGCAGAATTCTTAAATGTGTGCATTATGCATAATTATTTCCCGATCAAAATGCTAAGTGGAGTTATTACTCCAATAATTAAAGATCAATACAGAGACTGGTCAGATATTGATAATTACAGACCAATTATGATGTCATCTGTTTTTCTCAGATTGATGGAAAAAGGTTTGTTGGATAGACTAGAGGACTTTGTTACTCTTGACGGTAGGCAACACGGCTTTAGGAAAAATTATTCAACAGTGACGGCCATGTTTTCTCTAAAGGAAACTATTGCGAGTTATATTAATAGAGGATCGGATGTATATGCCGATTTTTTGGACTCTTCCAAGGCGTTTCATAAAGTCAATCATGAGATCTTATTCAAAAATCTATATGAGATGAATATTCTCTACAGTATTTTGATCTTTAATATCCAAATAAGTAAAATTTTAATATTAATAAAAAAAAATTCATCTTGTTAATGTAAAAGCACAAAATTAGTTTTTCAAATACTTGGCAAGTAAAAAACGGCGTAAGACAGGGTGGAATATTATCCCCACTTTTGTTCTGTATTTATGTTGATGAACTAATAAAGAATATTGTTAAAAGTAAAATAGGAACTAGATTGGGATTTCGTATGTCTAATATTATTATGTATGCTGATGATAGTTTTGCCAATTAGTGGCCGTCAGACTCTTCTTTATAAAGCCGAAAATGTTATAGCTGATTTATGCCTAAATATAAATCCTGACAAGAGTTTGGTTGTCAACTTCATTAAGAAAAACGGCAAAGTAAAAGAAAATCAAGTGAAATTAAAGCTGTCAGGTGATCCATTAAGATATGCGACGCATTGTAAATACTTGGGTTTTTATATCAATAACTATTTAGAAGAAAGTTTGGATATAAAAAGAGCAAGAAACAAATTTTTTGGCAAGTTTAATCTTATTTTGCGAAGATTTGGTTCATTGAATTCTGAAATGATTTTGTACTTAAGATCATACTGTACTCCATTTTATGGAGCAGATTTATGGGTTAATTTAGCTAATAGCAGTCAATTGATGAAACAATTTGAAACTGGCTTTCACAATGCGATTAAGAAGACCCTTAAAATTTCAACGAGATTTAGTAACCATGAAGTTTGTAACAGTCTGGGAATGTTACTATTTAAATTATATGAAATTATTCACAGTTTTCAGACTGTTTAATAAACCACGTGAATTTATTAATAAGAATCGACATTTATTGATTAGAGGTAGACTGATGAGAGATATCGAATCAATATTTCAGTCAAAATACACAGTATCAAATATTTTTGAAAATGATCTTGATGCCTTAATAGCGAGAATATGGTTTGTACAAAATAGAGAAGATTCTCTGAGATGATTTCTACATAATATTTTTATTTTATTTTAGTTTTATTTTTAATTTTAAAAAAAATGTACTCGTTTACGATAATAAAGAAATCTATCTATCTATCTATCTATCTATCTATCTATCTATCTAAGCTTTGAATAGCTTTTCTGATTATATCAAAGACTTTTATTATTATGATTTAAGTGAATCGTTAAAAATGGAAGTTAATGACTTACTATGTTATGTGACAACAGCTTTAGATGTGATCAATAATGATACTATTGTTATGACCTGCATTGCTTTTTATGGTGCATCTAATATCAAGGATGCTAAACAGAGACTTTCGAATTTATTAGAAGAAATAAAATGGAGAAGAGGAGATGATAGGTTGAGAGGTGATATGCAGGATATTTTGGACTTAATTCATTCTGCTAAACATAAGAATAAAGATTTGCCTAAATTTGTTGCAGAGTCATATAGATCACTCCCACCAGCAAGTGGTTTTGAAATTATTGGTGGAGAATTAATCAATTTAATTGATGAAGTCACAAAACTGAGAGAGGAAATTAATCACTTGAAAAATCAAAGATTAAAAGATAATAAACTAGCATCTGATATGGTTAGTATTAAAGAAAACTTATTTGAAATTAAAAATGATATAAGAAAACTTAATGAGATAAACGATAAAGATATAAAAATTTCCGGAAGTTGTACTTCGAATGATGAACTTTTAGATCATAATTTTAATTACTCCTTCAAGCACCTCCTGCTTTCCCAAATGGTTTAAAGCATCTGATTCTGAAGAAGTTAATGCTTTAAAAAATCAAACGTAAATGAAATTATGCTTAAGAAAAAATTGGTTTCTTAGGAGACGAATGATCGTCAATTTGAAGACGATATATTTGAGAATCAAAAGATATGTTTTACTATTGTCATGTCCGAAAAAAAGTAATCAAATAATTTCTGGAACTAAAAATTCAAACTAATGATAACTTGGAAGTGCGCAAAAGGTTAATGGATTTTATTGGCAGATGGCTTTGTGTTAAAATATTGACTTAGATGAATTTGTCAAAGATAATTTGGACATTGATTGGTTAAATGTCGAAAAGTTGAATTGCAGGAATCCCTACTCAAAATCCTTTAAAATTTCAATTGATGAAGGAATTAAGGAAAAACTTTTAAACGAAGACTTCTGGCCTGCGGGAATAATATGAAAAGTTTTTACTAACAGGAAGAAAGGCAACAGCAAATGATGTTTTAAAAGTTTTAAACATATGTTTTATTAAAATTTATATATGTACATTAATTTTTAAATGTTTTGTTCTACTTTTTAATTCATTTTTATGCTTCTAAATAATGTACTATGTTTACGAAAATAAAGAAATAAGACATCTATCTATCTATCTATCTACGATAAATTCACTTACGGCTGAAAGAGTAAAATGAAATGTTTAGCATAGATGAGTCGTGTGTAGTTTTGAAATAGGGGTAGTGAAAGTGTTCAGCATTATTGAATTTTAATTGTTGTTTACATTATTTCATTTCCAGTCTAATTTGTATAATTAACAATA
>JABUQX010010636.1:80000-81189 GCA_015478945.1 Trachelipus rathkii
ATGGGTAACATACTTTGGAGCACCAAAGATAATAATGTCAGATGCAGGAAGAGAATTCCAAAATAATGATATGGAATATTTCTGTACAAAATTCAACATAGTATTGAAAAGCACAGCCAGAGAAAGCCCTTTTAGCAACGGATTATGTGAAAGTTGGGTTAATAAAGGAGTCAATATATAAGTTAAGAGAGGATGGATTCAGTAAAGAAGAAAGCTTAAAATGGAGTGTCTATGCAAAGAATCAATTAACTAATGTTAATGGATATTCTCCAAATCAGTTAGTATTTGGTAGAAACAATGTTATACCGAACTATGTAGATGAAAGGGATAGTAATCCAGCTTTGTTTGATGATATAGAAGAAGATGAAATGATGAGAAATGTGATGAATGCGATATCAGAAGCCAGGAAACATCATATAGAACAGGAATCCTCAGAAAAAATAAAAAGGGCCTTAAGAAAAAGAATAAGAGAACATCCTATAGAAAAGTCACTTATAGGAGACACTGTTTATTATAAAAGAAATAATGCAAAGGAATGGAGAGGCCCTGCAAAGGTAATTGGAAAAGAAGGAAAGACAGTTATAGTAAAACATGGAGGGAACATTCATGAAATTGCTAGAGTACACATAACAAGAATAAATAAGTGTGAATCTACCGACAATAACGAGGATACAAACCATGAATTATCAGAGGAAAGTGAAGAGAAAAATGACACCATTGTTGATGAAGACTCGGAATCAGAAACAGATGATGAAGAAGACTATGTGACACTTAATTTCAGAATAGATTTTTAAAATGACAGACCGACAGAAAACACAATATATACTACTACAAATAATATAAGAAATAAAGAAAACGGATTAAGATATAGAGTCAAGATTTTGAGCAGAGCTGGAAAGGCAAAAAGAAAAGTACTCTTTTGTTATAATGTCCAAGACTGGATGATGAAGTTTTTAAAATGGTATTTGAATGAATTTGATCAAAGCATTAATTTAATGAAGATGTCATGAGAGGAGAACAAAGTGAAAAATTTGATGAAAGAGGACAGTAGAAGAAGAAGAGAACAGGTGATCAAGAGAAGAGGTTACAATTACTGCAACTTTACTTGAAGAAGAAATTGAAAACGCAAAACAAAAGTATATGAAGAAATTGTAAGAGATAATAAGAACAGAAAATTAGTATCCACAAG
>JABUQX010010637.1:0-14129 GCA_015478945.1 Trachelipus rathkii
GGCTTATGTACAAGTTTACACAGACTTTCTGTTTAGACTTGTAAATTGAGTAGATAATTGTTGATTAGTGGTCGTGTGTTCGTGTTGTTAAACAGTTAATAAAAATATTGTTGGAAGAAGTAGTCTAGACAGTGCGAAAACTTGGAATACTTTACCAGTTTTTGTTTCTTGTGTTTAAAAGAGAATTATCGCACTTTCGGAATTAAAAGTCCTTCATAGTTTACAGACTTTTGAGTGTTTTGTTACGGCAAGATTGTCAATACAACTTGTTCCGACTTTGTGGATAGGGATGGTGACTGCTTGGAAAAATAATATACCTGTGAGATATTTAGTTTTCAGCAGGTTATTAGTTCACGTGATTATCTTGATGTTCTTTTGAATTGATGCGTTGGGGCTAAATTTTTTTTTTCAAAACTTTCTGAGTACACTAAAAGACAGAAAATTTTGGATCCCACTTGTTTCTAATCGAAAGGTTTGATTCTTATTCCAGGCAAAGTTCTTAGATAATTGGGAATTTTATATGACTTTAATATATTTAGGTATTTTAATATGTATATATATACATCAATATATTAGATAGTAATATTATATATATATTATATATATTATGTAATAATAATTATTAATATATAATTAGTAATATATATATTAAGTATATTTTATATATATTACCAATATAAAAAGTAAACATAATCGTATTAATAATCAGATTTCAGAGAATTTTAAATTTTAATTAACATTGATTAAAGTACATAAAAATTCGTTTTAAGAGAGATTTTACAACTTTCATCTATTATATAGTATATATTTATACTATTTGTACGTTCCGTGTTTTTATTAATTACCCATGAATTCCTTGTTTTAATAGTGACAGATTATTTTTAAGGGTAGAGTGTAATATATATGCTTTTATTGCAATTTTATGACTTTAACAGCCTATGTGTAGAAATGTTTATTTTAAATGAAAAGGAATTATTTTCAGTACATTGTAAGTATAGATAATAAAATTATTACTAGATTAAACACGGGAACCCAAAAAAAGAAATGGATTATAATGACAGATAAACGTTGTGTGGTTTTGGTTTGTTAATTTTTCAGAGAGTCGTGCAGCATGTTATATTAGATTCTTTCTAGTTGCTTCCTCTATAGCATTTATACTAACTTTAATCATAAATTTTCATATAGAGACTACTCTATTCACATTGGTTAGTTTTTTTTTCCCCCACTATTTCATTATTCAATATTAGTCTTAGTAGGTTGACTCGTTGTTTCAGGTTTGTTAAGCTCGCTGATGTTAATTGAACCGCCGTTGTGGCTGCGATCCCTTGTTTGACTATTACATGGGCAGGTGAGAAAGACGATTTTTACTCGATGAGTCTGAAATACCATGATTTAATCGTTTGTAAGCGACGCCGAAATGGAATTAAGTAAATGTCCAGCCCAGTCTTATTAGTTATATGCTGGTATGATATTTTATATATATATATTTATATATATGTATATTATATGGTATTTATATATATATATATATATTATATTATATATTATATATATATATATATATATAGTATAAAATATAATATATATGTATATTAGTATATATATTTACGTTTGCTACTCAGTATGACTTGTAGGTATGCATAAATATCTGTCATGCTTAAATTATATAGAAATTGGATTATATATTATTATTATATATAGGTAATATTATATATATATTATATGTAATATTATATATATATATATTTATATTATATATTTGTATATATATATATATATATTTATATATATATATAGTTTATTTAATTTTTATTATTATATAGTTATATAGTTATATAGGTATATATTATAATATAATATATAATATATATATATATATATTATTATATATTTATATATATCTATATATCTATATTCTATGTTGCCTCCATCTGTTTTCTCTGGAAATGAGCTGTATATTAACAAGTTAACAGATAGAATTTGAGGCAAAATTAGAACTTCTTTTTTTTTTTTTTTTTTGTGCAAGTTTTGACCTCTACAGTGTAGATCGGTTGATATATAAACTATTGTAATATAAATTAACCTAAATCTTAACTCATATATATATATATATATTAGTATATATATATATTATTATTTATATATATATATATGTTATATATATATAGATGATATATATATTTTATATATATAATTATAATATTTAGTATTTCTACAGTATAATATATATTATATTATTATTATATAAAGTATATAAATATACGCGTCCTTTATCGCGTTTCCTGTAGAATTGGAAGTATCGTTTTGAGCCATTGGTCAGAATAGAGAACATCTTCAGAAGTGAGGTTTTGTTAAGTGAGAATAGGCAGCGCTAATTTTAATGCCATACAAACTATTAAAATAGGGATAAAAAATCTTATAAAAGTGATAATTTCTTTGATAATGATATCAATGTGCATGACTTAACTAAGATTGATAAGTATAGATCTATCGCTCACGAACTTGCCTATTTAACGACTAGTTGAAAAGTCATCAAGAAAGGATTGGCGAGTTGCTTTATCCTTTCCGGATTTCACATTAATTCGTGATATGGGGATTTCTTCGTTTCTTGATTAACCAAAAAGATGAAGTTCTTACACACGGGCTCGGAAATTACCTGAAATAGATTTTCGTCAACATTTGCAGAAAATATTTTCAAACAAACGATCAGATTTTCAATATTATTAAGAGCAGCTCCTGTCACTAATAATGGAAACGAAAATGTAGTAGTGCATTTCTGGAAGAGGTGAAAGGAGAATAAAGTTGAAGTATAATGTAAGAACTTACTGTAAATTCGCAATGATACAATTTCAAAAAGACTTGGAGGCATATGAAATAGAGTTCAATATATTGTCATTAAGATCCTCCTAAAGCTTCAGGCACTATTGTATTACAAACTTCTTCTAAGCTACAACCATTGTAAGTTTTAACCATTTTATGACAAAGAATCTCGACATTTTCTTTGTTCTGAATTTTGCCTGGGAATTCTTTCCAGTGTTTTTTATTAAATTTGTTGACCCCTTGTTGCCCTAAGATAATGCCCAGTTGTGCTCACTGTGTCAATAATTTTTAATGGATTGTACTTTCCCAAAATGCTGATGAGTAAGAGAGGGAATGGTTTATCGTGTGACTGGGGGGATATTTTTTGCAAAGATTTAAACAATTTAAACTTTTTTTTCATTTATGTGAGCTGGCAGACGATGCATATAATTTTCCAATTCGAAATCCTATTTAAATTTCGGTTCTTTCTCTAAGATCCAAATATATCTCTATTTTCCGTACATTTCCCATAAATGTGCATAAACTTTAAGTAATCGTGTGCAAGTGTAATAATATGTGTGTATGAACAAAATATATTAATGTTACTGAGTTAGTCTTGCTTTTGTTATGTATTTTTAATTATTCTTAATCCTTATAATTATGTTAAAAGATTTAAGACATCAAAAACTTGTTTGATCGCTTAAATAATTTGGGGAGGTCAGACCCCTCAACCATCTGGCTACGACATATAGTATATAGTATATACTATTATTATATAATATTATATATTATACGATATATATATATTATATATTATACCTGATGAGATATACTATCATATAGTAGTAAGATAGTTAGAGTGAGAACGATAATATATAATGTATAGGGATGTTAGCACCGTGTAGATGAGACGGGTCTAAAAAATTAACGAACGATTAGAAGAAGAACTAGGTTAATATGAAGCGAACCGATTGTCTGATAGAGAGTTAGGTGATCTTTGTTCATAGAATAAAGAAAATGGTTTATATATAGTATATATTTGTATATATATAGCTATAATTATTATATATAGTTATATAATATATATAATATTATATATATTTATTAATATTAGATATATAGTTGATAGTCTAGATATATACGGTTGTGTAGTAGTGTAGCTGTGTGTTGCAGAGGCGTCAGTGTGTGTGATGTGTGCTGTAGTGAGTGTGTGTAGGGGGTTATGATTATGAAGGGCCATTGAGCCAGGGAATCGGCAGCTAGTCCATATGCGAGGGAGCATACTGCGTAGCTTGCATGTTGGTGGTCCTTCAGGTGCCTCTATACTTCGATTCTGTGTCAGATCCCTCAGTACCATTGTGTGGTGCTTAGCCTGTAAGGTGACAGCTTCGATACTCACTGGAGATGATGTCCTGTATGGCATCCTGTGGCAGCTCCTCCCATAAGCGTATAACCGTGTGGCGCAGTTCAACAAGGCTTTGTGGCGGGTGCTCTAGCCGTCACAGCCACCTTTTCAGTATGTCCCAGATATGCTCAATAGGGTTGAGGTCCGGACTGCTTAAGGGCCCGTCTAACGTTCAAATACGGGTCGTCTGGAGGTTGTTGGCAATACACCTTGCAGAGTTCTGCCGGGCGTTGTCCTGCATGAGAACAAAGATGTCTTAGACGTAGAAGGCAAATGGTAGGACGTATGGCTCCAGTATGACTGTGAGTATCGTGGGACTGTTAGGGACCCATCCCCTCATCGAACACGTTTAACTCCATGCGTCCCGTGTACGATATTCATTTCCACACCATTACCAACCCACCACCGTAGAGTGGTATCGGCTGCATAGTGCTGCCGCAAATAACTCATTACATCGCCGGTAGACTCTGGAACACCTGTAGAAGCTGTACAGATTGAAGTGGGACTCGTCCGTAATGAGAGCGTGACTAATCCTCCTGCCGCCAATGCAAGTGTTAGCGAGTAAAACGCAACCTGACTGTACGATGGTCCATTGTGAGGGAGGGCCCTCTAGCGACCCTCCGCGGGTGGTACCCATATTCTGCGAGGCGTCGGCGAATGGCATCCATGCTCACATAAGTACCATGAACAATCTGTAACTGGGTCTGATGGTCACGTGGTATGGCATGGTGATCACGGCATGCCCTCAGCCGTAGATATGTCTTCGACGGCCGTTGTTGCGCGTGACCTGCCTTGGCCAGGCCGCCTGGCGTGGTCATGTGTAGCTTCGTACCTCTATACCACTCTTGCAATGGTGATATGGGACACCCCGAATCGTCAGTCCAGTTCGCGTTGGCTGTACCCTTCTACTGACAGTGTGGTTATTGCGGCACACATATCGCGTGTAAAACGACGCCGAACCCTTTCCATAGCACCTACACAAACGTTAACGGTGGAGTAGTCTTGAAGGCTACCTACCATACCCTTGAAGTAAGCTATCCAAACATGTGATGTAGCGATTTGGTTGGTTCAACCTTTTACGCATAGCGTCGATATAGCATCACAGACTCACCCAGCACTGCTAACCTGCAATGTCTGGGTAGGTACTGGCAAAAACCTAACAATACTGGCACATACTATGTTTTTTTTTAAACTATCGTATGTGAATCATGGCTTTTTGAGTCAAAAGCTTTTTGCCCATCTATAATATTAACACATAAAATAATATGTCATTTAGTATTATCCATTGCAATCTCATGATATATTATAGCATAAGGCATAACACAGTAAATTATTATTTTAAGATTAAAATGGTTAAATGCGAATATGGAATGAGTAGAATGTGGAAGAAAAGCCGAAATTTTATGTGTCATTATTATATTTCGCATTGGGATGATCGGCATAAATGTATAAACATTTTAGTGTATGTGATCATTTTCACCAAAGTTCAAGTAATGTTACAAATATTATCTTTACAGTGATTAAATAAGTAGTTTTGTTAAAAAAATAAATAAATAAATACATAAAAAAATAAATAAATTAATTTTAATACTTTCAAAACTTCATTTTATAAACTATCTTTTCACAAATTTTAAATACTAGACTATTTAATTTTGATATAACCATAAAACATCATATAGAATTAACCTCACTCGTAGTATCCTTTTAATTCTCAATGCAAGAAAATATTTTAGATCATTTTTAGAATAAAATTAATTTCAATTTCCGAATCTTTACAAGTTTTGTATTCATAAATTTATCGAACTTACTTTTATTCGATGTTTCATGTGTTGGAAGTGATGAATGTTAATGGTGATTGGTTAGAGTAGTTGATATTAGTGGTTGGAATTGATTATTGTTTAATGTTTGTGTGTGGTATTGGGATTATTATATATGGTATTGTGATGAAATTGGATTATGTGATTTATTTAATAAAATATATTAATTCTATAATTTAATTTAATACATATATTTTAAACTATTTAGCTGGTTTATGGTAATATATACAGTATATATTATTATTATTAATTATTCATTATTATTATTACTTATCTGATTCATTATTATTTTTAGTAATTATTACATTTGTTGTTATTATTTTATAAATATAATTTATTATTAATTATCTATTATATATTATTATCCCATTATTATTATATTATTATTAATTATTTTTGTAATTATTAGTTTTTCATTGGCACTATACACCATCGATATTTCCATAATTAAGTGTGATTTGTCCATTATTTTATTATTATTCTTTTTTGATTATATTTATATTATTATTTTATATTTTTTATTATTATTAATTTTTATTATTATTATATCCATTATATTATTATGTATTTTTTATATTATTTATCATTTTTATTATTCAGTTTATTTCCTGATTCTAGACTATTTTATTATATATATTTATAATATTTTTATATATTATTATTATTATATACATTATTATTATTTATTTTACATTATTATTGTTTATAATTATTTTTTCATAAATTATTATTATTAAATATTTTAAATTATTATCTAAAAAATTATGATTATATTACTATTATTATTAATCCCTTATTATTATTTAATATTTTATTCATTTATATTCATTATTAATTAGGCTCTTATATTAATACCTATTATTATTATTATACTAAGTATTAATTTTTGTTATGATGATATTATTTTTTGTTGTCGAATGGATTTCTTTTTACTTAACAAATCTTTATTATTATTACTATTTATTAAATTAGTTATTATATTATTATTATTTTCTTATTATTAATTAATTCTTACATATTTTATTATTAGGATTATTATTACTATTATTGTATTTATTTCATTTTATTATCTATTATTATTATTCATATTTTTATATCCATATATATTATGTTTATTATTTTTATTATTATATTATATTCATCATTATTGATTCTTATTTATTATTATTATTTTATTATTATATATTTTTACTTATTTGTTATTATTATTATTATTCCTATTCTTATTATTCATGTATCTTTTATTATTATTATAATTATTATTTTATTCATTATATTTATTTTATTATTATTATTATTAATTATTATTTTTAATTATAATTATTATTTATTATGATTTTTGATTATTATTTTATTTATTGTTATTTTTATTATTATTATTATTATTATTATTATTATTATCTATTATTATTATATTATTTTTATATTATTATATTATTATTAATTTTTCTTATTATTATTTTATTCATTTATTATTATTTTAGTATTATTATTATTATTATTATCTAATTAGTGTATTATTTAATTCCTGTATGTAGTGTGATTATTATTTATTATTATTTGTATTATTATGTATTTATATTAATTATTTATATAATTATTATATAATTATATTATTGATTATTATATTATCATTATTATTAATTATTATGTACATTTATTATTATTAAGTATTTAGGCAAGCCTTATAGATGCTACTTTAATAAATATATTAGTCTTATATTATGCGATAGCTCATATATATAGTATATATAGTATGTTATATTAGTATCTATACATATTTACCAAAGTAATGCCTATCGTTATATATATATTATATCTATAATATATATATATATATATATAAGTATATATAATATATATAAGGACATAAAAACGCTAACATATACTTAATTAGAATAAGGCTAACGATTAACAAAGTTCCTGGCCTAACAACAGTAAGTAGTAAAGTAGTTCATTATACTTTAAATATATTTAACTCTTTTGTAACAGTTTTTCTTTTCCACACATGGATGTGAAACTAAAAAAAATTTTACACACAAACCTATTTATCAATACTCCCGCCCCACCAAATAATTGCCACCCTAACATACCAAGTATTTACATACAATAAAGCTGAACATAATAGCTGAACTAATGCATAATAAACTACTTACTTACACACCGGGTTAAACTTCGCTAACCCATTATCCCAACAGTTCCTTTATTTATTAGCAAACACAGTAGACGACCCGGCTAAAGAATTGTTAGAACCAAAAGCGCCTTCAAACATACCCCCATCCAAATATAACCATAGAGCTCATCTTTAAGAACCCCATAAACGGCGACGAATCATTATTTATTTTATTATTTAATTAATTATATATTATTATTATTATGTATTATCTTTTATTATTGTTAGTTTATATTATTTTATTATTATTATTATTATTATTATTATCTATATATTATTAATAGTTGTTGATATAAGAACAAATAAGTCTTTTTTATGATTCTGAGTGATTATTATTATGATTTATTATATAATTATTTTATTTTTATCATATTATTTTTATTATTATGATATTATTATTATTATATTGTATATTATATTATTATGAATGTGATTATATTATATATTATTAATTATTATACAAGTATTATAATAATTCATATTATTATTATTTATATTATTATTATTTTATTATTTTATTTATTTTATTATATATTATTATATTATATCTTATATAATTGATTTCTTTTAACCTTTTCATTATTATTTTAATTAATTATTATTTATTATTATTATTATTTATTATATTATTATTATTATTATGTTAATTATTAATTATTCATTATTATTTATTGGTTATATATAAGTATTATTATATTATTATTATTTTTTTTATTTTTATTATTAGTGTTATTATTATATTATTATTTATATTATTTATTATTATTATTTTATTGTTTGTGTAAGAATGGTATTTTTTTTTAATTATTGATTGATATTCATTATTATTCATTATTATTATTATGTATTATTATTGTTTTATTTTATTATATTATTTATTATTTATTGATATCAATTTTTGACATGCTTAACACTATTGAATGTATTACTGTTATTAATACTATGTATATATATATACCCTTTCTCGTTATTATTATTATTATTATGTGTTATGTGATTTTATTATTATTATTATATTTTATATTATTTTATGTATTATTTGTTTATTATGGATTACTATATAAATTACTTATTATTAATTTGATTCATATTTTGATATTTTATTATTCTTATTATTATTATTATTATTATTATTATTTATTAGTAATTAATTGAGTTATTGTTGAATTATAATTATAATTATATCTATAATTATTATTATTTTAATTATTATTTTTATTAATTATTGGAGTATTTATTTATTTTATTGATATTTATTTTATTATTATTATTATTAATCTTTATTAATTTTATTGATTATTATTATTATTATTTTATTATATTATTATTATTTATATTATATTATCTATTATTATCTATTATTCGATATTATTTTATTAATTAATTATAATTATCTATTTTATATTTAATTATTAATTGTTATATTTATTATAATATTATTAATTATTATTTATTTTAATTATTATTATATTATATTAATACTATTATTATATTATTACTATATTTCAATTATTTTATTAATTATTATATTATTTTATTATTAGTATTATTATATGATTATTATTTTATCATTTATTATTATTATATTATTTAGTATTTTATATTTATTATTAATTAATTCCCTTATATTTTATAATTATTTAGTATTCGTTTGATAATTATTATTATATGATTATTTTATTGTTATTATATTATTCAGATTATTATTATTATTATTATGATTATATTATTATATTATGATTATTATTAATATTGTCATATTATTATGTTTTATAATAATATTTTTATAATTATTATTATTATTATTTATTATTATTATTTATTCATTCCTTTCACTTTATTATATATTTATTATTGTTAGTATTATTATTTTGAAATCTTATTATTATATGTACATTTCTTATTCACTTATTAATACCCTATCCCTATGATTATTACATTATTATATATTATTATTGTTATATTTCTATAGTTCATTATTATTATTATTATTATTCAATTTTATATTATTATTATTTATTTGGGGATTATTTATTTTATATTATTATTATGTATTATATTGATTACATTATTATTATTATAGATATGTTAGTTATTATTAATTATTATTTAATTTATTATAGTTATAATTTTATGTAGTATTATTTTTATTTTTATTAATAATTATTATACTTTTGATGTATTTTTATTATTATTTTTATTATATATTATTATATATTATATATTCATTATTATTATAATTATATTATTATTATTATTATTATTTATTATTATTATTATTATATATTGTGTATTATATCTATTTATTATTATTATTATTTTTTTATATAATTATTATATATATGATTATTATTGATTAATTATTATTATATTAGATATTATGTATTATTATTATTAGTTATCTATTTATTAATTATTATTATGATTAATAGTATTATTATTATTATTATTATTTTATTATTCTATATTTTAATTATTTATTATTATTTATTATATTTTTATTTATTATTATATTTATATATATTATCTATATGTCGTTATTATATTATTATTATTATTATATATTATTATTATTTTATTTATTTATTATTATTTTATTATGAATTAATTATTTTAATTATTATTATTATTATTATTAATTATTTATTATTGTTGTTTAATTATTATTAATTATTATTATTGATTATTTGTATATATTATTATGATTATTATTATTGATTGATGTATTGAAATAGTTGGTTATTATTATTTTTGTTATTGAGATATTTTTATTATATTATGTATTATTATTATTATTATTATTAGTTATTATTATATATATTATTTATTATTATTTATTAATTATATTTTATTATTATTATTGATATTATATTTTATTATTATGTGCATATTATATATTAATTATGTATTTGCCCATATTATTATTATATTATGTTTTATATATACTATTATTAAGTGATTATTAGTATATATTATAGAACCCTGAGTGTTTCTATATTATATTATTTATTATAATTTATTTTCATTATGATGGATGAATTATTAAATTATTATGTTGATTTGTTATGATATATTATTCTATTAACCGCCCGTATTATTATTATATTATTGGTTATTATATATAAAGTATATATATATGATATATATATATCATATTTATATATAATAATACGCCATATATATATATGATAATATAAATATAGATATGGGTATGTATATATTATATATATATAAATGAGTATATAATTAGTATATAGTATATATATATAATAAATATATATATATATATATATAGTATATTATGTTATATAATATTGTATATATATATAATATATATATATTATATATATGATATATATTATTATATTATTATATATGATATAGGCATATACTATATTTATGATATAAAGGAAAGATACAATAACATAATCCTTAACCAATGGAATAAGGGATACGATTTACAAGTTAGTTCAGCTCGCGAGTAAGTAAGCTAATTTGCCATGGTAAATATACTTATTATAGATAAAATAATTAATGTGGATATATTATAGTAATTTTGTGAACTAAAATAATTTTACAATCACCTTAATTATCTACTCATACATTGTGAGTAGAAAGTTTGTCATAAATATAATGGATTGTTGATAAGATATACATAATTACTAACAGATCGGCACATACAGTTTTATTATTAGCACGTAGAGTATTGTTACAAGATTAATATAATTTACATAAGCCACATCAATCTAAGACATACGAGAACTTATTATCTTTATTATTTTCTTATTATTATTAATTGATTATTTTATTAGAATATTTTTTATAATTTTTAGTTTATTAACTTATGATTATATTTTTAATTAAGTTTATTCTAAACATTATTTATAAATTTGTTTATAATTAATTATTATATTATTGTTAGATTAATATTATTTATAAATTATTGTTAAATTATATTATTATTAATTATTATATTAATAATTTTTACACTATTATACGTTTTTTTTCTTGTCCTTAGTATATAATTAATTACATTTTATTTTAAATACGTTAATTTTCACTCTTCATTAATTTAAGTTATTTTTGTTTTTTTGTCTACGGATTGAACCCTCTACTTTGTTCTGGAGGGTGGATGTCGTCGTTAATATAATAAGTATAAAAATCATTCATTTCTCAGGTCACTCCTCCCTTCAACATCTCTCCTCCAGGTTACTGTATTCGAAATATCTCTGTCTACATGTATGTTCAATCTTGCGTATCTCCTGCGTTCTCCATAAGCTCTACTCCGCAAACAACTCATCACCACTAACTACTCGAATTCGAACGTCAGTGCCTCTCTCTCGCTCCTAAACATGTCCACAGATCGGTCTATGCAATTATGTCTCATTATGTTCCCCTTCAAAATACTTCCCTTGTCATTTAGGGAACATAAGTAGATACAACATGTCTATAAAGATATGATTTACCACAGTTAACTAGTAATTCTATAGAGGGACACAATAGAAGAAATGTGTTAGGTTAATGGATGAATGAATAAGTCCCAGATGATTTCATTTACTGTAAAATATGTGTTTTATGTTTTAGATATTGCGTTTTGATCCAGCTAGGAGATTATGAGTTGAGTGTTACTCACTAAGGCCAAACATTATACGAAATGATAATTGTAATAGGTATATGGATGTTTTAAGTTGCCCATCAGTATAGGGTTTATTCGTGACGTTAGCGCAATAGTAGGCGGGTTTTTATCGTTAGCTTAATTTAAATATAAATATAAAACACGCATTATATACGCTAAATATATAACCTTAAGTATCATGTCAATATTAAATGAACTTATAAAAGCTTGTATTGCTGGTTAGTCGTATTATGAACCTTAGATTAAAGAAATTTTCTTTGCTGTTAGTAGTTGGCGTTAATATATTATTATATTGAACCTTTGCTTTATGGGAAAATTGACAGGCCTTCTAGGACGGGTGGTGTAGTGTTGTGATGATTTAGTCGCTACTAGGGACTCATGTTTATTTGATATAATTATAATTAGTTGGACTGGGACCAACTATGTCTCGATATATTAAGGATCCATGTGGTCCTTCTAACTGTTGTTCTTGTTAATCTCTATCATTCTAATCTGATGGGAATAGCTACGAATAATTGAAGTAGTTGATAGAAAATATATGAACTTTCTGTGACTTGAAGATCAAACGATCATAATAAGATGCGTGTAAAAGCAATGGCAAAGTAAATGTTTATTTTAGTAGTGGTATATAAGCTGTCAGTGTAAAATAATTCACAGCAGGTCGATTAATATGCTATACATACCCTGTTCACATTCATAAGAATGAGGTAACAACAAGATATATGGAACTATTAAGGCTGGACACATCGAATGCAATCTTAGTATGTAAGATAATAATGCTAATTGGTCTAGATATGGTCCAATGGTCCGACTCCGTAGTGTTTAAAAGAATTAGAATAAAAATGAACAGATAATAATTCCCATGATCACAAAATGGAACCAAAAGCCTCTCTAACGAAAAAATGAATAATAGGATAGACTACAGAAGAAGTAGGTGGAATAAGTTAATAAGTCTTCTTACTTATATATTATGTAAGAGGAAATTTTAAAAGCAATGTCTCCACAATAAGTTAGGAGCTTCATATAATGAGATCAAGATAATTTTAACTTTGGATAAATAAAACTTTATGGTTATGCTCTTCAAGCTCTATTTAAATAGCAAAAAGAAATAATATATTATGACCCTCAGTAAATGTTAGAACTTAAAATTATATTGTCTTTTTAACAAGGTGAGTTCTCTTTTTCATGTATAATAAATACATTGCTATACTACCTATCATTCTAAAACTGAAAATGGTTAAGCATTTAAAAAAAAATCTATTATAATGAAGTTTTCAATGCAAATAACATCTTTACAAA
>JABUQX010010638.1:0-15000 GCA_015478945.1 Trachelipus rathkii
AACAGAAGAGAGATAGAATCAAGCACTGATTGGAGTGATTTCGTAAACCGAGTGTTTGCTCGCTTAGACTCGCTTTGGAGGTCTCGAGTTCTAATCTGATATAGGATCTTTTTTCAAAAAAAATTAAAAATAGACATTTTAAAAGCAGTAGAACTTCACAAGTTCAATAATGTCTCTCTAGCCGAGTGGTTGAGTAACGACTTCCATGCTATAACCTGGTGTAGTTTGAATCTGGTACCAATCGTCTTTCAAAATGAAATTGGTAATGGTTAAGTTCAACAGATTCGAAAAAAATAATATTTTTTTTTTAATTTTTCCTTCATAATTTGGTTTAAAAATGAACAAAAATAAAAAGTTAGTTCCTTTTAACAAAAATAATTTGAATTGTGAGATGGATGATTATGATAAAACAAACGATGAGCTAACTTATTTGATTTTAGATTAGAACGATTTCAAGAAGAAAAAATATTTAGAGAAAAATTTAGCCTCTTTTCAAAACATAAATAATTTGAAAAAAAGAATATGCCGAATTGACACTTATAATAAAAAAATCTATAATAAATGGAAGATCTGAGAATGAGCAAATCCAAAATTGACATTAATAATAAAAAATCTTATAATAAAATGACTACTCGTAAGGATCTTTAACAACTAATAAAATTTTTTAAAATTCATGAAAAAAAGGAATAAACATATAAAAAACAAATCATTCAATTTTTTTTTATGAATTTTTTTGATGACTTGAATAATAAAAGAACTTAATAACACGAAAATTATGTTCTTTATGTAATTAAAAGTGTTATAAATCTTAAAATTTATGTGAAAAAAGTAAAATTCATCAAATAATTTCTTAATTGTCGATTAATAAAAATTTCGTAAAGGAATTCGAAATAATTTAAAGCCTATTGTTATACAAATATAAAGATGATTGATCCAAAAGACTTTAATTAATTATGTTGAAAATTATACGAATTAAAATTCTTGAAAAATTGGAAAGATTTTAAATTCAGGTTGAGGGAAAGATTTTAAAGGGGATTTTGACGATCGCAAAATAATAATTTCAAACTGGTTCAACAGTGGGACTATGACAAGCATAACTGATAACTCAAATAAAAGAGATTGACTTGAAATGATTAATAAAATTGAAGAAAAGGTAGTAAATTTCAGAAAGAAGGATCAGGATGGTCATCAATAAAACTTCTACGATTTTTGAAATAAAAGTAGCCTAAATTAAACCATGAGAAGCTTCCTTCGTATATTGAAACTCCATCAAAATATAAAAACCAAAATTTTGGATTAATAAATAATTCAAAACAGAAGGACAATGAAAGTTTTAAATGGTGTAAAGCCTAGATCTGATGTTAGCTTATAAATATTCAAAACAAGACAGGAAATGAATGTTTTAAATGGTGTAAAGCTAGATCTGATTGTTTAGATGAAGGTCATCATAATTATAAACACTCTAATAGAGTAAAGCTAGAATAGAAAAATATAATTGGAAGGAATCAGAATTCCCAGTCCTGGTTATGAGTTTAGTGTTTTTTGAATCAGAATGTATGTGTCCGTTAACGTATTTGGACTAGATGAAAAAGAATATTATATCTTTAAAAATTAACTAAAGTTGAGAAAACTTAACATGTTGATTTATTTTAATATCAATTTAAAAAATATACATTATTGAATGATGAAAGATTTGAGTCCATTTATAAATAAGAAACTCCAATAAAAATTTATTCCATGTCAGTGCTGAAACTAAGACCAGAGTTTTTTTAAAGAAAGAATTATTAGATAATCATTTACCAGAATGTAGTATTCATAAACCTGTAAGAATAAAATTAGCTGAAGGTCAAGTCAATTTAAATTGTATTATAAACAACTCAGACACCCATTTGTTATTTATGGCAGATTTTGAAAGCACCATTACAAACATACATACGAAGTACAAACCTAATGAATCCTATACAATTAACTTACAGAAACATCAACCAATCAACTGGTGTTGTTATACGAAAGTGAATCGATGAATATTCAAAATTGAAATATATAAAAATAATGAAACAGCTAAAACGTTTGTAGAATATTTAATTTTCAAAATCAAAAATTTAAAATTACTGAAAATAAACAAACCCATGAACTTAACTTCAGAAGAAAAAACTGAATCATGAAAATGCTAATCGTTGTTATGTATGTGAAAAGATAATATCCCATAGATTTAAAAAAGTAAGAGCCTAATAAGTTAACAGGAGATATGAGGACCTGCTATAGAAGGTTGTAATTTACAAATTCGAAAGCCTAAATTTATCCTGATAATAATACATAATTTATCTAAATACGATGCTCATTTATTCATTAAAGAATTTGGTCAAACCGACGGTGAATGAAATTCCTCAAACGGATGAAACTTATATACGTTTTCAGGTCAGTTTATAAGTTGATGAAGGAATAATCTCAACAAGCATGGATTTGCGGGAAAAGGATGTTTTTAAGATTTATGTCACGCCCTAGCAGGCTGGCACTCAAATTTAGAAAATGAATAATTTAAAAAATTTGTACAAATATTATCAAGATGAACATTTCAGCTACTAAAACGTAAAGGAATTTTTCCATACGACTGGATGGATGACAGAGCAAAATTTAATCATGAAAAATTGCCTAAAAAAGAGAATATTTATAATATTTTTAATAATGAAGATATAACAAACGAGGACTACAAACATGCGCAGACTATCTGAACAAAATTTAATTGTAAAAATTTAAAAGATTACCCATATGTTATATTACAGTCTGAACATTTATATATTAGCGGATGTGTTTGAAAACTTTTAGGACAACTTGTTTAGATATTTATAAATAAGATCCAGCTCGTTATTTTACAATCTCCAGGGTTTTCTTGGGATGCATTATTAAAGAACGAAAGTAAAATAGATTTATTAAAAATTTTGGATATTTTGTTAATGATAGAAAAGGGGGATTAGAGGAGGAATCAGTACTATAAAACATAGATATGCGAAGGCTAATACTCATTTATTATAGAGAAAAGTTATCGTAAAATAAACCTCGATCGTTTATAGTTATATCACCTATTTAGATGCGAATAATTTGGATGGCTGGGCAATGTCTTAGTATTTATCGACAGGAATTTTTTAAATGGTAAAAAACATACGATTTCGATGTTTCGGATATCAATGATAAATCTAAAAAAGAATATATCTTAGAAGTTGATTAGAATACCTCTAAAGAGCTACCGATTTCATAACTGATTATCCTCTAGAGCAGAAATTATAAAGTTAATAATTTCCCAAACTTAGTTCAAACTTGAATAATAAAGAAAAATATATATAACAATAGAAACTTAAAAACAAGTTTTTTGAATTAGGATTGAAACTAAACGAAAAAACCATAGAATTCATCAGAATGGCATCAAGCGATGGTACGAATTTACATTTGATCTTTACACGAGAAACAGAAGAAGCGAGAAGGAATTTGAAAAGATTTCTATAAATTAAATGAACAACTCGGTGGTTTGGTACGATGGAAAACATAAGAAATAGAGTTGGTGTTGGGGATAGTTTAAATGAAGCCCCATGTGAAAAGGTAGTAAATAAACCAAATTCGAGTTTAAATATTCTTAGAAAAATTTAATAGTAAAACGGCTACATCTGAGATTTGATAAACCTATTTACGTAGGAATGTCTATTTTAGAGTTAAGTAAAACTTTAATGTATGACTTTCTTATAATCATATAAAAAATAATATAATGAAAAATGCTAAATTACTTGTTTTATAAATACAGATTCATTATGCTATTATATACAAACGAAATAAATATATATAAAAATTGAAAAAGAATATAAAACTGTTCGATACTACTGATTATCCAAAGAGCATAAATTATATTCAGAAAAAATAAAAAGGTTTAGGTTAAATGAAAGATGAAACAGCTGGAGAACGATTACAGTAAACTTTGTACGGACTAAGAGACAAATTATATACTTATAAAAACATAGAAAATAAAGAAATTAAAAAAGCTAGGAGTAAAGCAAAGCGTTATCAATCAAACGATTAACATTGGTGACTAAAAAAAGTATTATTTAAGGAAGAATTTCTATATAGGAAACTAAATTTAATACGAAGTAAAGCATAAAGTGTTTACCACACAAGTTAATAAATTAGCCTTATCGAGAAATGATGATTATTATTATTAGAAAACAATATTAAACACATCAGCTTTAATATAATAAAATTGCTTTAGTTTGCGCCAAATAAAATTTTTTGTTACATTTATAAGTTAGGTTTACAGAAAAAAAACAAAATCTTAAAAAATAACCTAGTTATGCTAGAAATATGGTTAAGAAAAAAACAAAAAATCTTAAAAATATTGCATTTTAGTTGTAAGTTAAATAAAAACGAAAACAAAAAATTAAAAAATATTGAATTTAGTTGTAATTAATTTTTAAAGGAAAAAACAAAAAATCTAAAAAAAATTGCATGTTAGTTGTAAGTTAGGAAGTTAAGGAAAAATAAAAATTCATGTTAGTTGTAAATTACAGTTAAGGAAAACATACACACGTTATTTTTATTATTTTTTCTCTATAATAATTAATGGAAAACATTTCAATCCAGTGGAAAGATGAGAATAGCAGAATTAATCAAGAACATCATTTCTTATTACCATCTCCTAATTGTAGAGGCTTTAATTATTGGAGAGTCTGGATGCGGTAAAACAAATTTACTACTAAGAATGTTACTTATGGATAAGTGGTTAGATTATAATAACTTATTTGTTTTTTGGAAAGTCTTTACCCAGCCAGAATATAAATTAATATAATCAGGATTTGGATAAGGGATTATAGTAAAAACGAAAGTTCTTATTATTGAGGAAAGGAAAGGGGTGATATCGATTCTTTATTAGAAATCTACCCTTAAAAAGCGTAAAATCAAAATATAAGGTAGAATATTATGAAGATTATTCCGAAATCTAGACCCAATGGATGTTAGCAACAAGAAAAATTTATTTGTATTTGATGTATAATTGAATATTCAAATTAAAGTAAAGCTGAAGATTATTATACGAGAGGAAGACATAATAATACAAGCTCTATTTATATTAGTTCAAAACTATTTTAAACCTCCTCGTCAAACAATACGATCCAATGCTAATGTGTTTTATAATTGTTTCATTGCCTATAAAAGATTTAGTTAATATTTTTATGCATTTCATTTCCAAAGATATGAACGTGGGAAGAATTTCGTAATTTTTGTGAGACTGTTTTGGAAAGAACCATTTGGTTACATTGTGTAAATAAAAATTACCACAGGAAGGGAGGGGATATCAAGCTAATTTAAGTCCTATATAATGTACCTCAAGTTTTTTTCCTCTTAAATAAATGTATATTTACCATACAAACCGAAAGTTTCATGAGAAAATTTCATTGAGAAACAATTCAATATAGTTTAACCTTGAAACATCAAAATTATTAATGAATTGAAATTATTTTAAAAGACAAAAACTCGTTCAGGATTGTTAAATTCAGCGTTGAAGAAATTCATGAAAAGAAATGTATTTAAATTTTTACCTATAATGTTATAATATATTGAAAACGATCGTTTAGGAATACAGGAAAATATTCATATTGTGGTATTGCAATGAAAGACAAAAGATTAAAATGATCAAATGTTTATACAGTTTTTAGATAAGGACTGTAACAACATGATATATTATTTAAAATATAAAAATACGAAAAAGAGAGAAATGAGGCAGATGATTTATTAGCAAAATAAGCGAGTGAAATTGCGTTAGATCCTAATGAACCAGAGTACGTTAGAAAAGACGCGAGATTAGTCACAGGAGTTATGGGAATGGAATCAAGATTCGGAATGGGTTTACCATCAAAAAACGGGTAAAGAGCTCGCGAAATCGGGCTCTAAAAAATTGAGGATTATATTATAATCCTAAGACTGGATACTCAGGAATCAATGATTTAGTTCGAAAAAGCGGGGAATCTTCTAAGACAGTAAAGGACTGGTTAGATCATCAAAACGCTTACACGTTGCATAAACCTATAAGACATAAATTTTCAACGAGAAGAGTGATGGTCTCTAATGTTGATGATCAATGGCAAGCTGATTAGTAGACATGCAAAAATATAAAAACTCAGATAAAATATACAATTACATATTATCAGTTATAGATTATTTAGCAAGTTTGGCATGGGCTGTTCGCATTATAAGGAGAACAATGGTATGAATAGCGGAAGCGTTTGAAATATTTTTAAGAAGAATCCGCGAGAAAAATACATACGGATAAAGGTTTTGAAATTAAATTAAAACAAACGAATAAAAGCTTTTTAAGAAGCATGAAATACACTGGTTCGCCTCAGAAAATGAAACTAAAGCGCCTTATTGTCCATTTACAGAACATTAAAAAACTAAAATGTGGAAATACTTTACTGAAAAAAAAAAAAATGGATTGATATCTTCATATTTGTTAAAAAATTATTATACAAGCTATCACAGAAAGTATTAAAATGTCTCCAGAGCAAGGACCATTTCAAAGAATAAAAACAATAATATAAATTGAAAATTTATATAAATCTCGTTCATAAGATTACTGTAAAAGAAGCATAAGTATTGGATAGGAGACAGAGTTTAGCAGTGTTTGAAAGGCTTTGCAGAACAAGGGAGAGAACAAGTTCTTAATTGGGTGGAGGAAGTATTTATTATATCGAGAATAGTGAAAAGAAAATCAGTTAAAACTTCTAGCAATTTGAAGTGACTTGTAGTTTTTATGAGCAAGAATGAGGACTCTGAGGAATTAATTAGTTGAACCTACAAGAGGTTACGTATGTTATCTGGGGGTTGATACAACATCAACTGGATAAACTGAAACAGACTTTAAGAATTTTGAACGTGAAACGGCTTTATGAAACAGATATCCTATGTAAAAACGACGTGAACAGCTTTCTGTTTCTGTTCTGTTTCTGTTTCTTGTTCTGTTTCTGTTTCCTGTTCTGTTTCTGAGTTTTTTTGTCAAATAAATGGCATAGGTTAATATTAAAGAAAAATCTGATTTAGTAAATATCAGAAAGAAACTTCAGAAAAGATTTCTAAATGAGAAATTAAGGTGAACAAGATATATATCAAAAAATATTAAACACTTCAACCGTTATGAACCGATTAAAGATATACCTATACATCAAAAGCAATACTTCAAAGTCAACCAGCGATACCTGCTATAACTACGAGTAGAATCCCTTTAGCTATCGAAGATGTACCAGCATCACCTAGTACTCCTGGATATGATTTAGGAAAAATATCAGAAAATATTTGAAAGGAATATTTTCTTATGGTAAATATGATAACGCATTCGGTATTAAAGCGATTGAAGGAAGTGTAGATTTTAAATTGGGTAATAAAATAGTTTAAAATTGTTGGTAATAATTTAATTATTGATGACCATCGATATATAGGTACTGAAAGGTTTTTATGGGAAACTTTTTAACCTTGAACAAAACTTGATTTGTTTTCGTAAAAAAAAAAGACACATTTAGGTAAACATGCTATCCAAAATAAGGCGTTTTTTAAAGATCGATGAAGAACAATTGTTCAAGGAATAAAATTAAAAATATTATTTAATTGAATTAACCAATATAATATTGAATTAAATTATTTGAAATTGAATTAAAATCGAATTACGCTCAGAAAGTAAGAACCAAGAAGAAAACTAGTAATGGGCGATACTCTCGGAGAGCTAAGTGTAGAAGACGTACCTAATATTTCAGGCATGGGATTTAAATTTTTACCTTCAGATCCTATGAGCTTGTTAAAAAAGCTAGAAATATTAATTTTCATAATGAATTAAACTCGGGTAATGCTAATTGTTTTTTAATGAGGCAACAAGCTTTAATGATGAACTGTTAATATTAGGTATATTTTGATAAAGCTATAATAGAATCTTTTAATTTTTTTTCTCTGTAATCAAATGAGCATTGTGTTATCTGGTAATGCATTCGATTTCAAATATAATTTTTTACACTTCTTAAATTAGAAAAGGGTAAAACACATGAAATAGCGTTTTAAATATAAATACGTATAATTCAGTACCAAATAATTGATGAATCAATAATAAATTTGCATATGAATATAACGGTATAAATTTTTGAAATATTCATTTCCCAAAGGAGTAATGAATCAAGCTATTACAATTACATTCAATGAACATCTTGTTAAAAATTAAGCATTCAGAAGGCATTCAGAAGCATCAGTATTGAGCAATACAACATAACTATGAATGTATCATTCATGTTAGAAAGGCTAACTTTATTATATATTTCGATGAAAAGTCATTAAAAATCTTTTAGGATTTTAGTAGGGATGTATTGAAGCATTGGAAAGCATGAAGTGAAAACTTGTTAATATTTCACCAGTAAATTCTATTTTAGTTAGCTGATATTATAGAAGGTTCTTATCTTAATGGACATCATAAAACCAATTTTGTATAGTTTCTTTCCCGGTGTTCCTCCCTGTTATAAAATAAATGAGAGACCTAATACAGTAGTATATCTACCGATAACAATTCCAATTGTTAATTTAATTCATATTTGGCTCACTGATCAATATCATAAACCATTAAATCTTCGAGGAGAAGAAATAACTATTCGATTACATTAAAATCAACATAAACTTTTTTTCCTCTATAATAAATGGAGTATAATTTTAACTGGAAGGAATCATCAGAAATAGATGATTCAATTAAAAGATTTATATCAAGAATATGAACCTATACAGGAGTTGATTTAAATTCACCTAGTGATATAAGAATATCAGTTCAAAATCAGGATGAATTTTTACTACCCTCTAGAAGTTATATTTATATCGAGGGATCTTTTAAAAAAAGAAGATGGATCAACATTTGAAAAGATCAACCTGGAACTAGAACTGGAGAAGGGAGGAATTATTTAAATTTAATAAATATGAAATCATGTATTTATTTTCAAGAGTTTGAATTCAACTTGGAAATAAAAGTATGGGAGAATATCCAAATCCTGGAAGCATCAACTATGAAAGGACTTTTAACATATACTCCCAATTATTTAGAAGGTATCGAATTTTATGGTAGTCACCTGATAATGTGAAAAGTTTGTCCAAAAATTTAATTCTGGTATATGGGAGACCAAATACTTATTTGAGAACTCATCGGGGATTTTAGTGTAGCTTTCGTTAAGTCATATTATTTTTGGATTTTGCGAAAAATTATGATGGATGTAATTTATAGGCATAACACATAGCTAGCATTAAGAAGAAAAGAGATGACAATGATGCTATATAAAATTCATATGATAAAAACGATGGATGGTGTTTTATAAAGTTCCTGATCGGTAAAATTATTTTATCGAGAATAGTATGGAGAATCCCACACTTAACACTTACAGATGAATATCTTATGTCTAACATTGTAATTACTTCAAAATAAGTTACTTTAAATATTAATTTTTAAAATAGACAGTGGAATCTGTAGAAGTAATTTCAAGGACCACAACAATTTCGATTGGAGATTTAAATGTACAGCCGGATCAGAGAACACTCGATTTATAATTTAGCTTCTTTAAGAAGTAAATGGTGATAACCAAATTATGATGAGGTATATTTAATCATTGTAATCATAAGGCTTTTGTTCAGTTAAAAAGCGAAAGATTATCCGAAATGGATCTTCGACTTGATTTTAATGAGAATTATTACGCTTATAAAATGCTTTCAGATTATTCTAATCATATACTTAATAAAGAAAATTGTTCTAATTTATTAAAATAGATATTCAAAATTTGTATTCATTGCTAGTATTTGATGTAAGTAGATAATCTGAAAAATAAAAATTCAGTTAAGATATTAAAATATAAGCAACTTTTAAGAAAATATATTAAACCTACAAGGCTTCATTGCATTAGTATTATCAGATCGACTTGTGAAGCTACAATTGATAGGAAATAAAATGAATATCCCTTTTTAAATTTTTCTTTATAATAAATAAGTATTATTGCTTCATTGTAGAAAAATAACAAATATTGAAATGTTCAAAAGGTTATGACAAATAAAGTAGCATGCTTAGAGGTACATGCTCAAATGTGGAAGAGTAAAAACTCAATTTACTTACTAATAAAATATAAAAATTATAGAAAAATTAAAAAGGAAAAATTATATTATAAATTTTATAATAATAACTTTTTTTCTCCTTAAATAAATGACGTACAATGATTGAAAGTATATCTTACACCAATCAGGTAAAGAAGTTACAACGCAGTAAACAACATCTCTATAATCATTAAGAATTATCCGAGGACTAAAGGAACATATCTTCTCCTAACTCTAAGCTCAAAAAGCTAATTTTAAACATAAGTAAACCATTTAATTTAAAATAAGATTCACAGCCTTGGCAAAACACGGAGGATTTTTAATAACACTTCAACTTTATTAGGCGCTGCAAAGTGCAATCGGTTTTCTTGCTGGTGGAGCTAGTGCTATTGCTAAAACTGTTAATGATATAAAAACGGCACAAAAGCAATTAGAGGAAGGTATAACCTTCAAATGGAAAAAAGGAAACAATGGAAAATGGTATTTTTTTTAAACATACCCTCGTCGAAAAACTGGCGAGGGTTTATTTTGAAAACCATACAAAGTTGAATATTCCGATGAAAGGACTGAGTCAATTTGATCGTTCAAGTTTTTTCCTTAGATGAAACTTAAAATTCAAACATATAGAAGTAGTTTATGTGAGAGATGCTCTTCCAAAAAATCTAATAAAACGGAATGTGGGATCTTAAATTTGAATTCAATTAAAGGTTCAGGAATACTCTTTGGACATGTTGGTTTAAGAATTGTAAAAACTTATGCTATTACTTCGATTCATCGGTGTTAAACCTCCGACTGAATTTGAAAATTATTACAATTTAAATATTGTCTATTTAACATATCAAATACAAAAATTGAATGAAGTTATTTGCGGTCATTTGTGTTTATTCGTTCTTTTGGGAGTAACCGTATTGAAATTAAATTTTCAACTCAATTCTACAAGAATTTTTTTTCTATATAACTTTTAGGGTAACAACTTTGGTGAAGGATCTCTAACAAGAAGTGGACCACCGGGACGAGGATCTCCAGGACCTCCAGGACCTCCAGGACTCCAGGACTGTCAGGAATTGGATTTAATTATTTTAGATGGGTAAGGTATTTTGATATCGGAATAAAAGGGATGGCAAATGCGCTAATCTTCGCCGAAGAAACTATGTTCACTACAAAATTTATACAGATAATTTAGTGAAAGAAAAAAAGTCAGGTTGATAAAATGTTAAACAGAACGAAATATGATAAATTCATTCACTTACTTTAATCATTACTGATTAGAATCTGAAGGTGATCATCATTCAAAAAATTTGTTGAAGAAAAAATCTAAACTCTTTAAAGTAATATAATGTTAAGTGTTAAAAAATGGTTTTTGAAACGCTTTAACAACAAAATATAGATTTCACTTAGTGAAAATAATAATAATTAAAAGAAACTGTGAAAAGAAATAAATTTCAAACTAATTCAAAATTAGAATCAGGAAAGTTTTCCGTTCGTATTAGGAATGAAAAGTACCATCTTCGAAGAAAACTGGTTATGTTATGCGATATAAAGGATTTATAGATACAGTTGAATTAGCATCTCTAATGAAGATCGGTATAATTTAGTGAAGTTATTTTATCAATGGAGATGAATTTAAAGATTTAGATATATAAACACTTAGTGCTACATATTTAAGATTAATAGATAACAAACATTCATCTTATGAAGGAGATATATAAATTTCAAGCTGAAGTGATACAACCATTGAAAATCTATGCATACTATCTCATTGTTTTAAAATATAATTTCGGAAATATATGTTAGTAGAAGTGTTAAATAAATTTGATGGAAAAAATAAGTATGAAATATATTCTCCGCTTGATGATATTGAAAAAATTAGAATGGATGATATATTTCAAAGGATAGAAAAATATAGAGGGGTGCCTATGGGGAAGATGGAGAAAGAAACATGGAGAAGGGAAAGAGAACATTGGCTAAAGAAAAATGGAGATGAGGAGATTACTAATAAAATTATATGGATATGATTTGAAAAATATGAAGAATGATAAACTATAAGATTATAAATATAATTTTAATTAAAATTATATTTTATTTTTTTAAATAAAACAATCGAAAAGGGGGGGGCGTTTAACACCCTTTAAAAAACATATAAAAAACGGAAAACTTTTTTTCTCTATAATAAATGAGTGTTAACAAATCAGAGCTATTAAAAATTTTGAACTATTCAACTGGTTACGTGCAGACTACAAAACTATCTGATTTAAATAAAGATGTGATTTATAATATTATTGAACTTAGAAAAATTAATACAAAATATGGTCTCGCAATGTTTGCAATTCTACGTGTAGGAGAGGATGAAGTAACTAATGTATTTCTTCCAAGAAGATATGTGAATCTATTGAATGATGATGAAATTAAATTTTTCAATGAAGGTAATTGTCAAATGCAATATATTGGTGGTGATTATCATCAAATTAATTTTTCATAAACTTTTTTTCTCTATAATAAATGAACACTTTTCAAAATTATATCTCAAAAATTAATGAAGTATATACCGAAAGAATAAAAGAACTCTTAGAACTAGAAACCTTTACAAGTAATGATATCGAAGAATTAAAAGATCTTTTTAGAAAAATTAATAAATATATAGATATTCAAGAAGGAATAATAAAGCTAGCTGATGAATTGATTAAAAGACTAGTATTTGAAAATGATGATGATTCAGATGATGATGATTCAGATGACGATGAAAAATCAAAAAATATTAAAAATTTTAAATTCATAAAAAAAGTAATAAACATAAAAACAATGTATATACTGATAGAATTAAAGAACTCCAATGTGTAGAAATGGGGAGACAACAAAACCTTTGTTTTATTAATGCAGATACTGATAGAATTAAAGAACTCCTACGCCTTGGAGCACCTTTATTTGAGAATCTACATTATTTTGAAAAATCATCTTTAAAATTGTGTTCACTTTGTAAAATATATTTACTAAATCAAAAGAAAACTCATCAATTATATTTAAAATTTTAAATTACATTCTTGCAGTATTCCTTTGTATCTTGATTACAATTCCCGTATGTTAATCATCACTTGATTTTTGCTCCTGATCCGTTGACATTTTAATGTTAATTTCTCTTTTTTAGAAACTGTCTGAACAATCACATATATTAACATTTGAATACACAACACTGTATTATTTTATTAAATTTAAAATGGAAACATTAAATGTATTTTTCTTTTTGGAAAATTCTTTATCTCGCTGTTGAACTGTCTCTATCAAATTACGTTGAGACTTTAATAATTTTATTCATTAATTCTTCTTATAATCTTCATTGTTTTGTAATATTTTTCAATCAACTTTCTCTAAAATACTATTCTTGGTGAATATTTTTTAATGCACTTTATTTATTGTTTGTGTATAATTGCGATGATAAAGGTTTTGATCACAAATTTCGATTTATTTTGTACTAAATTTTACATTCTAAACTCAAATTTCCTATTTCGAACTTTCAAGAAAACATTTACTACTACAAGTCTTACAATTATTAGAATTCGTTCACATCCCTTAAAACACTATCTGTTTTGATGACTTCGTTCAAGATGGAACAAGGTAACTGGAATGTCTACCGAACATAAACTCCTCCAACAACTGAATATTTTTTACCATCAATTTCAATTAATATCTCCATATTTATTAAAGAATTTTTTATTATAAATGAATTTTAATTTTTTTTTCATTTTACCAATCCACTTTTAAAAATATCTTCTAAGTAATTAGTAAACTGCTAAAGCGAATGTCTTAACAATCATATTAAAAACTGTTTTTAATCATAGATTGAATGAATTCTTGCAGATAATTATTAAGCGCTAAAAAATAAATATTTTGAACCTTAAATAATAATTTATTATATACCATTCTTTCTTATTTATATTTTTGAAACCACTAGTGCAAATTTATATCATTATTATCATCATTCTTATGATTATGTAGTGTAATGTAATGTCATCGGCGTTAATATATTTTTTGCACCAGTAAGTGCAAAGTAATGTATATTCATCGCTATTATATTTTTGCACTAGTAGTGCAAACCAACATTACAGTTCTCTCTTAAAAAGGAACGATGGTACCAGGATTCAAACTACACAGTATAGCATGGGAAGTCGTTACTCAACCCACTCGGCTATAGACACATTAAAGATAAAAATTTGGAAGTTCTACTGCTTTTAAAATGTTCTATTTTTTAATTTTCTTAGATTAGAACTCGAGACCTCCGAAAGCGGAGTCTAGCGCTCAAACCACTCGGTTACGAAGCAATCAAGATTCTCAGAAGTTATATTTGTATAGCTTTATATATTCTCTTTTATTAATTTTTAGAACATTCTAGAATGCTTCATCATTTCATTGCATAAGACAATTAAGGACTTCAATCAGTTTGGCACAATGACTTTTCAGAAGGAGATGGTGGATATATTAGCTGATGATAACTTGCTTTATTCTAAAAATAATAAAGTATATATAAATTCATTAAATAAACTTGATGAAAAAGATTTAAAGAAAATGTTTACTTTAAATCAAAAACTTAAACCAATATTTGTAAAAGAAAACTCGACTTGAATTCATCTCTCAGCAATATCGAATAAAGCTTAAGCACAGTCTCCATTAAAATTAAAGATGGAAAATAAAAATATAAAATCAAGTTATATTAAAAAAGTTATTGTAAAACTCAATATTGTCTCTATTATATATAAAAAATATAAAATAGAGACGGTAAACTTCTCATTTTCTAATTTATTAGAAAATAATGATCACCTCTACGAATATTAAACATTTATATTTTTAAGTATAAATATAACTTCTGCAAAGCTTTTTGTC
>JABUQX010010640.1:0-10874 GCA_015478945.1 Trachelipus rathkii
TCTCTCTCTCTCTCTCTCTCTCTCTCTCTCTCTCTCTCTCTCTCTCTCTACTCTCTCTCTCTCTCTCTCTCTCTCTAGCGGGGGGGGGGGGCACTAAGACCCTTTTTGAGCAATTCATTAGGAATATAAGGTATTAAAGTGGTAATTAGGAGCAGGGTCGAGCGCGTAATTGCATCTTTGCAAAATTGAATGCGGCCTCTTAATAAAACCTTATAAAACCATATATATATATATATATATATATATATATTATATATGATATATATATATATATATATATATATATATATATATATATATATATATATATATATATATTATATATATAATATATATATTATAGGATATATATTATATATATTATATATATCAGGGCCGGAGTTTGGAGCCATGAAACTTAACATTTTTGTAGAAGTCGGAGCTATAAGATAAGCATTTTCAGTGGAGTCCGGAGTCATTAAAATTATTCTGTCTCATGACTCCTGTTATAAATATTTTATTTAAAACTAGGTTGAAAATTTGAGCTTTAACCCTTTGATACATTTAGTAACCCTTTGATTTATTTAACATCTTTAAATATCTTCTTCAGTTTTCAGGAAATAATTTTCATTTTCTATTTATAATTTATAAGTAATTTTTGTTTTTTTTGTTTTTTGTTTGTTTTTTTTGGGAAAATTAACATGAACAAAAAATGAACAAAATCTTCTTTTATTAAGTATTATAAATGAGATGAAGAATGAATGTATTTTATTTGCCAAGTAAAAGAAGATGAAGTAATGTGTATTTCTAAAATGAGTTCTAAAACCATCGGTTTTAAATCGCTCTTTACAAAGACATTCATAATAAACTTTTTAAATTTGTTAATGAGGAAAACAAAGATAAATGTTCCTCAGAATATCAGGCACTGTGATATGACAGCAGCAGTCATGTACTACTACTACTAGTAGTCTACTGCTACCATAAACCTTTTACTAAAAAGTTTTATTTCCCACTGCCGTGGTATTGCCCTATAGGGCTGATGTTCCAGGGTGACCGTAACACCCTATTAAAATTTTTCTTTTTATAACAGTCAGAGCCTGGGCCGGAGCCTGGCCTGGAGCCGGGGCCTCAGTTGCAAAGGTATGAACTCTGGATTCGGAACGGGAACTGCAGATTTAAAATAAGAATGCCCCGGAACCCGAACGAATTCACATCAGCTCTCCAGCCATATATATTTATATATATAAATATATATATATATATATATATATATTATATATTAAATATTATATAATATATTATATATACTATATATATATATATATATATAATATATATATAGTTAGTTAGTTAGTTAGTTAGTTAGTTAGTTAGTTAGTTAGTTAGTTAGTTAGTTAGTTAGTTAGTTAGTTAGTTAGTTAGTTAGTTAGTTAGTTAGTTAGTTAGTTTAGTTTAGTTTAGTTTAGTTTAGTTTAGTTAGTTAGTTAGTTAGTTAGTTAGTTAGTTAGTTAGTTAGTTAGTTAGTTAGTTAGTTAGTTTAGTTAGTTGCACCGGAATCTGTATCCTATTAATTTTGGGGGTTCATTACCTATCGCAGTTGGATCTTGGTCAGGGGAAATTGGTTACATGTGTTTCCTAACCAAATGGATAATAATGCAAAGATTATCTAGGCTTTGTAGCAAGCCCTGCTTCGGCTCAACATATTTGGAATTTCTAGCCACCGTGGATGTGGTCTCGCATCCAAATGAGCGGACCTTCTTATGCTAGAAGGTTAAGTTAGGTTAGGTTAAGTTAGGTTAGATTAGGCTAAGTTTTGTTGGATTCGTTAGAGAAACTAAATAACCAGATTTTTTTTTTCAGCTGTCGATCATTTGACCTGTCTATCATTTTCCCTATCGACCAATTTGGTACTAGCTTCCTCTCATTTAAAAAAAAATTCATTTTTATTTATATTTCAAATGTTATTTTACATTCAAACAACATTCATACCAACTATAATAATTACTTCAACTTAAACTGACCTTCAATACTGATGAATAGGGATTTCAGAAAGAATGGTTTTTGGTGCCTCTTTCTATATGGCTGCTTTAATTCAATTATTTGTACAAGTTGCTTGAAGAATTTTACTCTTATCAATTGCTTTGGATATCCTCATTTAATTTTATTCTTTGCGAATTCTTTTTGCTTTTTTGCAAGAGTCGGTAGATGTTCCTATGTCTCCTTCGATAACTTTCTTGTGTTGCTTGAAGCTCAACTCTTCACTTTTACCTTTTATTTTCTATAGCTCATGTAAAGTCAGTATTTGTGGCTTCAGTAGCTTATTTTCTTCTGTATTAATGTATTTTTCTTGTTTACAGTATCTTCTATCTTCTTTGTTTCTTATTTTACTGTATTATTGGCTTTCTTTAGCCTTTTCTCTTTACAAGCCCTGTCTATTGCCACACCTTCAAATCTGATTGCATATGCAGATTTTCTTCCTGCAAGCAATTTTTTATTTACCTTCTATTTTTATGTTTTGGTCAGTCGGAGGGAGGCAAATGTTTTCTTACCCAGTTGGTGTATACTACAATATTTTTCCTTTTTATATAATATATATATATATATATATATATATATATATATATATATATATATATATATATATATATATATATATATATATATATATATATATATATATATATATATATATATATATATATATTTTATATATATATATATATATATTGATTTTCTTTTCTTTTTTTTTCTTTTACACCTGAGCAAGTTATTGAAGTATTGCGAGTATATGCATCAGTAAGTTGTTGGGCGCCCATAGTGCCATTCAACATACAAATCCATTGAATGGGCAAAGTTATTCTGAATTCACGTATTAGTTTCTTTGAACGCATCTATTGAAGAAGGTTTTTTATTGCAACGAAAGCTATAGGAACATGCGTTCAATAAGTTTTAAACCTAATACTAATCATAGTAACATTTTAATGTAAGGTTTTAATTTCTTAATTAACTATGTGTAATAAAAATTCCAAATCAATAAAAGTTTATATTGCCGAAGCATGATCCAACAACAGTGAGTGCATAAACAAACAATAGTTCAACTAACTTTCTCAAGTGTGTACCAACAAAAAAATCAATAATATTTACTGCAACTACATATATAGTAGCAACTTTAATAATATATATATATATATATATATATATATATATATATATATATATATATATATATATATATATATATATATATATATATATATATATATATATATTATTTTTTTATTTATATTTATATATATATATATATATATTATTTTTTATCTTTTATTTCCATCAATATCATATACGTACCATTTGGTTTCATGTGATTTAAATGTTTAAAAGCAGTTTCACTTTACCCATATTTAAAAAATTGATTAACTTCACTTCCTCCAACCCCCCCCAAAAAAAAAAAAAAAAATTACATTTAAATTTATTTATTTTCTGCAGATTTTTTAACAAATATTTTTTTCTCCTAAGGCCTAAGCTGTTTTAAAACTTTATAAATTCTTAAGAGTTTTAAATATAATATTTCTTAATTTAATAAATGGTTTTTGACAGTCCAACATAAGTTAATGACTTGTGTTAAAATGTGAAAGTAACTTGTTTAATTCCAAATACGTCTTCCCAATATAATTGGTCAAAGTATTATTGTTATATCCTTCCTTTACCACAAGTAACAGAAACTACTTTGAGAGAACGTCATTATATTAATAGAGTTCTGAAGGTAAATTCATCATGTTAATGGCTGCTGAAAATATTTTCTGTTCATGCCGCCTCTAATAATGTGCCAGCTGTTCTAAAATTGACTGCAAAGAATTTCTCAACAAAATTCTGTCTGAAATATTAATGAGAAAATAATAGTTCTTGAAAAAGTTGTAATAAATCTGATAGGTTAAGAGCAGTAAATGTGGTTGGAAATCTTGGACCACCCCACATCAAGGCATTTAATGACGATGGCCTTGTCAGTGTTAATTAAAAGTTAATTAAAGATGGAATGTATACTAAAGGATATGTCTTACCATCGAAAACTTTTATAATAATTATAATAAAAAAGTAGGGCAAATTTATATCTTCAATTGAAAACTTTAATTTGCTTGATGACTACTGATAATTGACGGATACGTGGAGTCGTGGAGATTGATTTCTAAAAACAACTTTTCTCATGCAGAAAAAGTGCAACAAGTTTATTTCAAATTCTTTCCGCGTGGATCCGCTGGTGTCGCTTTGGTCTCAACTCCATTTGTGCTAAAATTCTCAATATTTTTCCCTTTCCTCTTTCCTCTTTACTATATATATATATATATATATATATATATATATATATTATAATATATCATATTATATTTGCATATTATATTATTATTATTATATATATATATATATGTTGTTATTATTATATATATATATATATATATATATATATATATTATATATATATGTTATTGTTATTATATATATATATTATATATATACATATATATATATTTTTATATATATAAATAGTTATATAGTTAGTTATATATATATATATATATATATATATATATATATATATATATATATATTATATATATATTATATATATATATATATATATATATATATATATATATAATATCGAATTTAACAATATTGTGATACTATTGCTCTCACTCCTTAAAGAAGGTTTCGTTCATTTTGGCATTGTTCCCTGGTATGGCGTATGAGTTAGGGTGACAAACTTGTGTGGCAAAGGATCAGGGTTAAACCTCAGGAAAAAAAAACTCTATAGAATTTCATCCAATTAAAAAATTGCAGAAAATCGTGAGTATTTTTTTTATTTTTTAAAGTGCCATCAGGTTTTCACACAATAATTAAATTCATTTGACCATAATACTTATGATTTTCCAAGAATTTTGTTAGATTGATCTACCAAACAATGCCTAAGACGACCTCACGAACCTTAAACCTCTCTATATAAGAGTAGAATGGGATGCCTCAATATATACCTAAGAATTGGTGTAAAAATGCTCGAATTTTCATATGAACGATCTACCAAACGTCAAATATTTATAAATATAGGAGATACAATTACTATGTCAAAAGCATTTTTTGTAATGAATTTATATTATATTATTATCAGGCAAATATGAACACCCATTACACATAAATTATTATTTTTGACAGTGGTAGTTTCTACGCCAAACCATATATATATATATATATATATATATATATATATATATATATATATATATATATATATATATATATATATATATATATATATATATATATATATATATATATATATATATATATATATGGATGTGGAGAGAGTGTGGGGGAACATTTCGAAAAGTCTACATAACATTCGCTGTAATGAAGAGGTGATAGTGAATGTATGTGGGTTTGATGGCTCAAGTAAAAATATGTATTTTGTGGGTGAGGTAATTAGAAAGGAGGAGGTAATGGGTAGAATGAGAAAGTTAAAGTAAATCTGCAGGCATAGATGGAATTACTGGTGAAATGATCAAGAATGAAAGCGAAATGGTGATTGAATAGATTCGGAAGTTGTGTAACAAAACGTTTATGGAGGGTATAGTTCCGAAGGATCGGAAAAGAACAGAGAGGGTAAGGGGGATAATAAGAAGCTGTAGGAACTATATAGGAATTAGATTATTGAGTGTTGTATGAAAGATATATGCTGGTATTTTGGTTGAAAGAGTACGTCGAGTGACTAAGGGACTGATTGGTAAAGAACAGGTGCATTTAGAAGTGGCAGAGGATGTATGGATAAAAATTTTACATTGAAACAATGATTAAAAAAATGAGAGAGAAGAAGAATAAATTGTATTTATGTTTTATGGACTTGCAACAGACGTATGACAGGATTAATTGGGAAACTCTGTGGCAGGTGTTAGTGATATATGGTGTTGGTGATAGGCTTCTGAATGGAATCAAAAAGTATGTATGAAATAGAGTTGAAAGTCATTGATTTAATATCTAATAGCGGAGTGAGGCAGGGATGTGCTAGTTTGAGAGAATTGGTAGAGGGGGTTTGTCAGGGTGTGTAAAAGGAGGGGTTTGAAACTAAATGTAGATAAGAGTAAGGTTATGATAGTGAGTGAGGAGAGTCCGAGGTGTGAAGTCATTTTAGATGGTGAGCAACTGGAACAAGTATCTGAGTATAAATTTTTAGGATATATGTTGGATGAAAAGAGAACGGATGATGCAGAGTGTAGTAGGAAAGTTGTGAATTGTAGGAAGGTGGATGGTACAATTATATCCTTGAGGATGTAAAGGGACTAAGCCTTGAGTGAGCTAGGGTTTTGCATGAGGGTTAGTTGTTACCTGTGTTAATGTGTAGTAATGAAACTATGGTCTGGAATGAGAGGTATAGATTTAATTTACAAGGTGTTCAGATGGACAATCTTAGGGGCATGTTAGGTGTGAGAAGAATTGATAAAATGAGGAAGTTGTTTGGTGTGAATTCGTAAATGAGAAAATAAACGATGGTAAATTGAGATCATTTCGTCATATGGAAAGGATGAATGATAGTCGGTTTGTTAAGCGGATATATAGTGGTGAGTGTGCTGGGAATCGATCGGCTGGGAGACCGAAGAAAAGTGTATTGAGTCAGTAAAGGAATGGCTGAAGGTGAAGAATGTGAGTTTGGCAGAGGCAAGAAGAAAGGTACATAATAGGAGTGAATGGCCTAATAGATGAACTCCAAATTGACGAGATACCATAGTAAGGGTCGGTCGCAGTCTCGTGAAACCCTAGTGTGGATTTTGTTTGACTGTGACGAGTTCTGTCTTAAGGGTAGCCTATAGAGATAGAGGGGCCGGTAAGGGGGAGGGCTTTCTTTTCGACTTGCGTCATGTTCTTCTACTACTTTTCTGTTTCCGGTGTATGCTACGCACTTCACCCTGAAATCTGGGGGAAAGGAGAGAGATAATATATATATATATATATATATATATATATATATATATATATATATATATATATATATATATATATATATATATATATACAATAAAAATTTTTCGTATATATATAGATAAATAATATATATATATAATATATATATATATATATATATATATATAAAGTAAGATTTCACATACAATAACATTTTTATCAACCAGTTTCTTTGGTATTATAAATTACAGGAAGAAATTGTATTATTATTATTTTTTTAATATTCCTTGCAAATTGTTCATATTTACATAGATTAATTAGGTTTAGCTGTCCAAGTTTCTTGTGAATAAAAATCTTAAAAATATTTATACCGTTGCCAGCCCCAAGCCAAAAATACGCTCAAACCAAAACTAAACGTTTTTCTGTCTCTACTCAATTACAGTAAGTTTATTTTTATCCTTATTTGAAATTAATAACAGCTTGTATCAACTACTTTATTTCTTTGTATATATACTATTATATATATATATATAATATATATTATATATATATTATATATATATATTATCATCTATATTATATATATATATATATATATATATATATATATATATATATATATATATATATATATATATATATATATATATATATATATATACGCCTTATATATTGTTCTATATATATAATATATAAGTATATATATATATATATATTCCACACTACGGTATATATATATATATATATATATATATATATATATATATATATATTTATTTAATATATATATATATATATATATATATATATATATATATATATATATATATATATATATATATATATATATATATATATATATATATATGCTTACTTATAAAAAATGCTTTTATGAAATTTAATCCGAATTTATTATTTTAGAGGGATAATACATTTTATTCCCTTCTATAAACATTATTATTTTTATAATTTATAAAAAAAAAAGACTTCTTTTCGCATTTTTTTAAACTCCACATCGAATTTAAAAATATGCGGTTTAAACTTATTTTTAATTTATTGACTGTTGTTAGTTAGGCTAGTGTTAGACTAGCCATACCGTGGCGTAGCTTAACTCGTAGATGAAACCTGACGATATTTTAAAAATAACAGGAAACGAATCTGTTTTATTAAACTTTTTCTCCAAGAATGCAATATAATAAAACATGAGTTATGTGAGATATGTCAAATATATTGTTTTAGTGCGGAAAATGTAAAAAAAAAAAAAATAAAAAAAAAAAAATAAAAAAAATAAAAAAATAAATAAATAAATAAAAAAAATAAAAAAAAAAAAAAATTATTGTAATAATTATAGTAATTGAGTAAAAAGCCTTTTTAAAGATTTTTTATACGTTTATTCCTTTAAAATAAATAGGACTTTGTAGTAAATTTGTTTTTGTTTTTTTTACCTAAAAGAATACCCCACGGGTATACCGCACCGATGGCAGTTGGGGTCTCTCGGCCTTCCGGGGAACTACGGGGTTGGACTATTTCCCCCCCTCCGGGGAGAGGGGTCTCCGGAACCCCCGCTCTTTGGTATTTGGGTGTCGCGGGGGTTCCTCCGCCCCTCCCTACGGGGTATGGGAAAACGTCCCCCCTGTGGTTCCCCTGTCGCGCTCGAGCCCCCTACATGGCCGTGTAATACCTTTACAAATAATATATAATATATACTATGTCCCCCGCCGGCTCGAGCTCCCCCCAAAAAAAAAAACCAATTTTTTTTTTTTTTTTTTTTTTTTTTTTTTTTTTTTTTTTTACATTTTCCTAACCAAAATTTTACAAGGATTCCAAAAATGTATTCCTTTTCCCTGTAGCTATTGTAGTTTTTGAGATTTTTTTTTTTTTTTTTTTTTTACAGTTTCCTGATTTTATTTTACCAGGATTCCAACAATGTATTCCTTTTCCTTGTAGCTATTGTAGTTTTTGGAGAATATATATATATAATATATATATATTATATATATATATATATATAATATATATATATATATATATATATATATATTATTAATATATAATATATATATATAATAATAATAATAATAATAATAATGTATATAGAAATATATTTGACTATGGTGAAGTTCAAAATACATTTAAATGTTGTTTTTTTTTTATATAGGTATAAATCCAAAAAAGTAAACGGGATATTTATATTCTCTTGTTTAAATTTCCCTTCAAAATTTTCTTTAGGGTAAGATCCCTGGGAATGACCATATATATATATATATATATATATATATATATATATAAGTCTAAAATTATGTATATATTTATATATATTTTTTTTTTAGTATATATATATAGATATAATATATATATATATATATTATATATATATATATATATATATATTATATATAATGATATATTATATATATATATCAGCGGCGTAAGTGTGGAATTTTTTTTAGCATGGGCAGGATGAATTTTATTTTTGTAAACACACACACACACACACATACAACACACACAATACACATATATACTATATATATATAATATATAATATACTATTATATATATATATATATATATATATATATATATATATAATATATATATATATATTATATATATATATATATATAATATATATATATATATATATATATATATATATAATAGGTCCCTATTCCTGTTTTACGGCTCCGTCAGTTTTTTGATTTTTTTTTTGTTTTTCTTTAATATATTGCTACTATAGGCTACCAACAATGAATTTCACTGGTAACGGACATGATTCAAAAAGTTCGAAATATTTTAATAATTTTTTAAAATCACATTTATGTTTAAATATTTTTTCAAAAAATGAAATATCTCGAAAAGTACGACACTTACAAGAAAAAAAATTTCATATTTGAATCAGCGTATAAAGCTTATTAAAAAATGTAAAAAAACAAAAATAAATCATATATATATATCATATATATATATATATATTATATTATAATATATATATATATATATATATATATATATATATATATATATATATTATACTACTATATATATATTATATTAGTGGGCTCGAGGCCGACGGGTTGACAGAGGGGGGGAAGTTTTTCCATACCCCGAGGGGAAGGGGGGAGGAACCCCGCGAACACCAAATACCCAAGGAGCGGGGGTTTCCGGAGACCCCCCCGAAGGGGGGGAATAGTCCTAACCCTGTTGTTCCCCGGAAGGCCGAGAGACCACGATCCTGCCATCTTTGCAGTTTATGTACCCTTGGGTATTCCTTTAGTTTAAAAAAAACACAACAAAATAAATAACAAAATATTACTAAAAAATTACTTTTTTAAAAAATTAATTTAAAATATTTCGAACTTTTGAAGCATGTCCGTTCCGAACTTAAATTCATTGTTAGTATTATATACCTAGCAATATATTAAAAAAAAAACAAAAAAAATTAAAAGTGACGGAGTCGTAAAACGTAAAAAGGTCCTATAAATTTTTGAATCATGTCCGTTTACCGACTGAAATTGATTGTTAGGCTCATATATTAGAAATATTTTTAAAAAAAACAAAAAAAAAAATTCAAAAACTACAATAGCTAAAACAGAAAGGTCATAATATATATATATACTATATATATATATATATAATATATATTTCTCGCGTGCTTTTTCCCCTTTATGTCCTGCTTGTCTGTCTCTGCGTGTTTCTTTCCTGCTGGAGCATTCTTCCTTTCTCGTTTCTCAGCGCGTTACGGCGCACAGGCCGTCTCTTTTTCCCTTTTTTCATACGTCAAATGGGCTTTGCTTTTTTGTCAACATGAAGTGACAGGTGTGTTCCGAAGGCACTTGGACTTGCTGTAAAACCTGGGAGTGCGTCCTCTTCATTTGATTCATTGATAGCTCATCGAAGAGCTCAAAGCTGTGCTATTTAATAACGGGAGCATGTAACCATTTCCTTCA
>JABUQX010010641.1:0-2500 GCA_015478945.1 Trachelipus rathkii
GAGAGAGATATATAATATATATATATATAATATATATTCTATATATATATATATATAAATATATATGTGGTTGTGGTGGTTTGTTTTAATATAATATATCATTATATATTGCATTTAAAAATCTATAACGCTATATGTATTATGTATATATATAAATATATATCTTAGTATGGATATTCTATAAATTTTATATATATATATATATATATATATACTATATATATATAATATATAAAGAAACCGTTATATCAATAATTTTTTTTTTTTTTTTTTTTTTTTTTTTTTTTTTTTTTTTTTTTTTTTTTTTTTTTTTTTTTTTTTTTTTTTTTTTTTTTTTTTTTTTTTTTTTTTTTTTTTTTTTTTTTTGATTATATTTTTTTTTTTTGATTTTTTTTTTAAGTATGCTTGAAAAAATTTATTTTCAAACACGGGTAGCTGGCAAAAACTTCTCACAAGATCCGACGAGATCTCGATTTTTGTTACTCCATCAGGGTGACATAAATGGAAAGTATTTTTTTAATATGCAAAACGATTTTTCACAAGGTTGAAAGAACATGCATCATCTTTAAAGGATTAGAAAGTTCGTGAACAAACAATTTTTGCTAGAATTTGAATGAACAAGCCGGGCTCTAATATATATTATCGTCTATTTCATCTAATGCAATATATATATATATTATATAATATATATATATATATATATATATATATATATATATATATATATATATATATAATATATTAAATATATATAATATATATATTAATCGAGGAAAATTATACCGAAAATGCATAAGAATTTAAAAATTATAATATTGATGTTCTATATTTTGATTTTCCATCTCTCCCATAGGCACCCCTCTATATTTTTCCATCTTTTCAAATATATCAACAAGCGAAATTATAATGATGGATGTGATAGAAGTTTTTAATATAACATATACAAGAAGAAGAAAAAGAAGAAGAAGAAAGAAGAAGAAGAAGAATAATGAAGAAAAGAAGAAAGAAGGTGAAGAAGGAAGAAGAAGAAGAAGAGAAGAAGAAGAAGAAGAAGAAGAAGAAGAAGAAGAAGTCAATTTTACAGAATATCATTAGGAGAGATATATAACAACACCATCTTATTGAGATCTTCCTTCAAAAGAAGAGATCTTTTATTGCTTGTAGAGAAATCAAACATATCGTGCCGCTTCTAGGAAAAATAATGTAACAGTCGCTATAATAATAATAATAATAATAATAATAATAATAATAATAATAATAATAATAATGAATAATAATAATAATAATAATAATAATAATAATAATAATAATAATAATAATAATAATAATAATAATAATAATAATAATAATAATAATAATAATAATAATAATAACAAAAATAATAATAATAATAATAATAATAAATAATAATAATAATAATAATAATAATAATAAATAATAATAATATAATAATAATAATAATAATATATAAAAAAATAAAAATAATCAAACATTAATTAATACATAATAATAAAATAATAATAATAATAATAATAATAATAATAATAATAAATATAATAATAATAATAAATAATAATAATAATAATAATAATAATAATAATAATAATAAAACAATAATAATATATATTCCTTATTGACCTATGTCGTCAAATGTATCAACTATTCATTCAGTGGTTGAAGGTATCACCAACCTCCACTAAACAACCAAACGCTTTTCCCAACCACAACTGCCCTAACAGGCACACGACTGGGTACTCAGAAATAGTTGTGGTCAGCCAAAATTAAAAAGGGGTCGTAATATTTATTACAACAGGCAAGGTGTGAAGCCACACTTACCTTTTCAAATACCATTGTAATAAATAAATAAAATAATAAACAAAATTGCAATAATGAACGGTTGTTAGTTCTCCCTAAAAATATTATAATTTTTAATAATATTAAAAATGATTCCTGTCAATCACTAAATATGAAAAAAAAGAGAGAAAGCTTACCTTGGTGAAAATAATAATAACAATCAAAAATGTGTTGATATTATACAATCTCCTGTTAGTACTTATAATTGTTAATTAATAAAGTTCAATTAAATGATTGTAAAAGTTATTTTTTTAAAGTACGAAAGATCAAAATATCTATAATATTAATTATAGTATTTATGATCAACCGCCAATGTCAAAAATAACATTAATAATATTAAAAAAACTTGTGTGAATAACAAATATTTATTATGTTTTCACATAACAATGACCTATATAACATTCAAATAATAATAATAATAATAATAATAATAATAAAATAATAATAAATAATATAATATATATTAATAATTAATATAATATATAATATTAATAATAATATATAATAATAATAATAATAATAATATAATAATAATATAATAAATAATCTATAAATATAATAATAATAATAATTAATAATTTATATAATAATAATAGTTTATAATAATAATAATAATAATAATAATATAAAATAATAAATAATAATG
>JABUQX010010641.1:10000-12500 GCA_015478945.1 Trachelipus rathkii
CTTCTTCTTCTTCTTCTTCTTCTTCTTCTTCTTCTTCTTCTTCTTCTTTAAAAATTTAGTCAACATTAATTAAATGATCTTGTCTTTCTATCTTTACTCCTGTCTTCTTTTTATCTTTCCTTCTATTCCTTTCTTTATTACTTGCTTCTCTTTCGTTCTCTTCTTTTCTTTACTTTTATGCTTTTCCTTGATTTTGTCGTTCTATCATTTTATCTTGTTGTTTCTTCTTCTTCTTCTTTTTCAGTCTTCTTGATCACTTTCTTATTTCTTTATGTCTCTCCTCTTTTCTCTTCTTTCTTTCTTTTCTCTTCTTTTTCTTTTCTCTATCTTCTCTCTTTCTTTTCTTCTTTTTTGTCTCTCCTTCTCTCTTTTCTTTCCTCTCTTGCCTGCTTTTCTTTCTTCTCTTCTTTCTTCTTCTTCTTCTGTTATTATTATTATTGTTTCTTTCTCCTCTTCTTTTTCTCTCTTTTCTTTCTTCTTCTTTTACTTCTATTCCTCTACTAACCTTGTCTTATTTTCTCTCTTCACAATTTATCTTCCTCTCTTTTTTGTCTTTTTCTTCTTCTTCTTTCTTTTTCTTTTTCTTCTTCTTCTCTTCTTTTCTTCATATCTTATAGCTTTACTCTTGTGTTTTTTTTCTTATCCTTCTTTCTTCTCTTCTGCTTCTCTTATCCTTTCATTTTTCTCTTCTTCTGTCTTTTTTCTCTCTTACCTCTTCCTCCTCTCTCTTCTTCATCTTCTTCTCTTCCTCTTACCCTTTATAATCTCCTTCTCTTTCATTCTTCTCTGAAAGGATTCTCTTCTTTCATCTCTTCTTAAAGATCGATTCTCTCCTCTTTAAAGTCTTTCTCTCCTCTTAAAGATTTTCTCTCTTCTTTTTTTCTCTTCTTCTCTTTCTCTTTCTTTCTTCTTCTTTCTTCTTCTGCTTTTCGTCTCTCTTTCGTTTCCTCTCTCTTCTACTCTTTCTCTTTACTCTTACTTTTCTTTTTTACTTAATTCTTCTTTTTACTTTTTTCTCTTTTTATTGCCTGTGTCTCCTTCTTTCTTCTGTATCTATTCTTCTCATCTCTTAACTTTTTTTCAGATTCTAAATCTCAATTCGTTTAATTCTCTTTTCTTTCTTTCTTCTCTCTTTTCTTCTGCTTCTCCTTCTGTTCTCTCTACTATTTCTTCTCCCTTCTTTGTTTTTCTCTCTTTTCTTTCTGTTCTCTTTTTTAATTCTATAAACATATATATATCTTTCTCTTCTTTACTCTTAAAGATCTTTCTCTCTTCTTATAAGATCTTTCTCTCTTCTCTTAAAATATTTTCAATTGATACTGCAAGAATATATCTCTTGCTTTTGCCCTTCTCTATCTCAATATCTTAGCTGTCATGAATCATGATAGCTGCTAGTAATCTGGCAGCTTTTACGAGTGAGTCATTTCTGAATGATAATATTGAGCTAGTAACTTTTTTTATACTGAATGAAATTGATTGAAACTTTACTAATATCTGACATGAAGGCTTTTGGTAACATTATCTATCAAGTAATAAATCAACTTGTAATCAAATGTTTGACTAAATTTTTTTTTTTTCACTTCTTTAAAATTCTTAACTTCTATCTTTAATTTAACTTTCAATCTTTTCTTTATATTAATTCTTAGCATTTTCTTTCTTTTACTTTTTCTATTTCTTTGGTTTGTATTACTTTTGATTATAATTCTTCTTTTTATAAGTTTTCTCGCTTCTAGCTTCTTCTTCTTTCTTTTTCTTTTTTTTAATTTCTTTCTTTCTTTCTTTTAACACTATTTTATACTTTTCTTTTCTTTTCTTATCTTCTCTTCTCTTCTATTTCTTTTTACTTTTTTCTCCTTTCTCTTTTTTTACCTTTTTCTTTCTTTTCTTTTCCTTATTATTTTCTCTCTCACTCTTTATTCTGTCTTTTATTTACACAAAACATCTATTTTTTCTTATTTTTTTTTTTTTCTCTATTTTTTTAGCTCTAAACTCTTTTTAACTTTATTACTTTTAAATTAACTTACATCTGATCTGTTTATATGATGGTGGGTGTTGGTCTACCCCTTATCATAAAAAGACTTGCATTTTTAATAAACTTCTTCTATTTTCCTTTTTTAAATCGTTTCAGAAACTTTTAAAAGAAATAAAGGAAAGTTTTCATGGATTCTCTAAAAATTACCTATTTTAGAATAGGACTTACACTTACTATTCTTGATCAATACTTCATTCTTAAGAAATTGAGTCAAATGCAAAGTTAATTTAATCATTTGTGAAGATATTTCGCAGCCTTTCATCGGAATTACTAAATTTCAAAAATTCATCAGTAAGAAATTACTGCTATCGAATATATTTCATCAGATTACTAAATCCAAGATTATCGATCAAAATTAGAAGCTAAGAGCTTATCAAAATTTCGTGAGAATTACTAGCTTACAAATTATAAAGAGAACATCCACTTACACGGCCTGGACCTAAAAAGAAGTTTTTAATTGAAATAGGA
>JABUQX010010641.1:17500-20000 GCA_015478945.1 Trachelipus rathkii
ATTATATAATATATATATATATTATATATATATATATATAGTATATATTATTATATATATATATATATAGATATTATTAATATATATATTATAATATATACGTATATATATTATATATAATAGTATAATATATGGAGAAGATCAGAAATATGTTGATTTCTTGGTAATCGGAAAGAATTGGGTGATAGAAAGCGAATTACTGCTACCAAAACTCGATCAATGAATATTTAATTGATTAAACAATCACCATCCTCGTATTTTATTACAGACGTTTCGGATTACATTAATCCATCTTCAGTGAACTAGAATTAAAATTAAAAACAAGCAAAGTTTAAACTTAAATAATAAGTGTTTATACATAATATGCAAACATTGGAAGTAAAAAATGATGAACAAAAAATAAGAAATAAAAAATATAAAAAAATATAATAAAAAACAAAAATAAAAAATAGTAACAGAAATGTAAACTATATACCAACTAGAGTAAATGATGAGAAACGCAAAGAGGGATTAAGTTAATTAAAGGCAAAATGGTCAATGACAAGTAACTAACAAGGAGGGAATGAGTTACATACAAAATAATTCGATAGTTAATCACGCACAATGAATACAACAAAAAAATGAAAAAAAAACTAAAAACTAAAAAGGAAAAGTGAATAATAATGATGACACATCATAAATATATAAAAAAAAAACAGAAAAAATACTGATAATAATACAGTTAAGAAGATCCACTGTCATTTCCAGACACACATGAGAAAAAGCAAGATATACGTGATGAGTTTTTTTTCATTTTTTCTGTATTCATTGTGATTGTATTCAATATCGAATTATTTTGTTTGTAACTCATTTCCTCCTTACGTGTCACTTGTCATTTACCATTTTGCCTTTAAATTATTCCCTCTTTGCTTGTCTTATCTTTTACTATAGTTTGATATATAGTTTGCATTTTTGTTACTATTTTTTATTTTTTCCTTATATTTTTTATATTTTTAATTTTTTTTAATTTTTTTATTCTTTATTCTTCATTTATTTCTCATTTTTGTAAATTAGGCAAAATCACTTGTTATTCAATATATGTGTAGGTGTGATTGCATGTGTAAGTGTGTGTGTGTGTGTGTGTGTGTGTGTGTGTGTGTGTGTAGGTGTGTGTGTGTGTGTGTGTGTGTGTGTGTTGTGTGTGCTTGTGTGGGTGTGTAATGTGTGTGTGTTACTGTGTATGTGTATTGTGTGTGTTGTGTGTGGTGTGGTGTGTGTTTGTTGTGTTGTGATGTGTGGGTGTGTTTGTACGATTGCTTTGATGTCTATTTATATATTCAAAAATTATAAATAAATTATAAAATAATTCATTCTTAAGCATTAATTATTTATTAATAGATGTAAATTACTACGTTTAATTTTGGGCTTTGTTTGCAATTCACACGAAAATTCAAAACCTTTCTTATTACATTCTTTTCAGTGAAATTTTTAATAATAATAATAATAATAATAATAATAATAATAATAATAATCAATAATAATAATATAATAATAATAATAATAATAATAATAATAAATAAAATATAATAGATAACAATGAACTGTATTTCCTGTCAATAATTTATAATAATAATTAATTAATAATAATCATAAAATAATAATAATAATAATAATAATAATAATAATAATAATAATAATAATAATAATAATAATAATAATAATAATAAATAATAAATAATAATAATAATAATAATAATAATAATAATAAAAATAATAATAATAATAATAATAATAATAATAATATGACTGTCAATTGGTCGGACGTATTAGGAATGAGAGGAGCGAGGGGAAGGAGAGCAGCTGAAGGAAGGAAATGGATGCCCATGCACCGACTGCGGGATTTTCAGCTTTGTGAAGAGAGAGAGAGAGAGACGAGAGAGAGACGAGGAACAATCAGGAGAGGGAGAGAGAGAAGAGGAGAGAGAGAAGAGGAGAGAAGAGGAAAGGAGAGAGAAAGAGAGAGAGAGAAGAGAGAGAGAGAGAGAGAGAGAGAGAGAGAGATTGGCGAGATTTATAAACTTTTTAGATTTTAAGAGGCCGTAAAAAATAAACCAATTCAAGAAATTACAATTTTATAAAATTAAAAAGCAAAATTAAAGTATATTAGCTACAGAGGGAGTAATAAAATTTTAGTCTTGGTTCTTTTGACAAAATAAATGGTAAGTAAAATAAATGGAGCAACAAAATTTAGTTGTCTTTGAAAATTTAAATTAAAAAATGAATTGTGGAATTAAGCTTAAAACAATGGATAGACCTCTTTTTGTTTTTTTGTTTTTTGGGGGGAACAGACCTCACCAACGAAGTTCATATGGCGTCCCTCCAGGCGGACAAAATGCAGCCAATTAGGCTATCACGAGCTAAAGGCGACCTTCTGGAGAGCTCTGGGAGAAAAAGTTTCGAGGAAAAAATTTAAAACGATGCTAGTTTCAATGAAAGGGTGAAAATCCTACTTGAGGGTATA
>JABUQX010010641.1:35000-37500 GCA_015478945.1 Trachelipus rathkii
TTTTTATTCTTCTTTTATTTTCGATTATTATTATAAGGGAGTATATTTATTTTAAAAACATTCCACCACGGACCCGCGAGCGTAGCGAGAGGGGCACCTGCTTTAGCAGGGGACGTGGGGGATATATATAGAGAGGTGGGCCGAAGGCCCCACCCCGGATTAAAAAATAAAATTATAAAAATATCAAATGCCAACTTAATTATTTATCAATGGCGTTCTACAACTTTAGCGACATTCATCAAATTTAAAACTGAAATAAATTGCCCTAAGCTTACTCATTTTTATAAGCCTATACGTGTGAAGCACAAAAAAAATATATCAATTTCTTTTTACTTTTTGTTAATATTAATTAAATTACATTTGAAAATCCAGTATTTACTAATGTATTTACCCTAAATTCATTGAAATTTCTTACATTTTTTATGTTTAAAACTTCCTGGAGTCATTGGGCTTATAAATATAATATATATATTTATATATAGTATATATAGTATATAAATATATATATATAATATATATATATATATATATATATATATATATATATATATATATATATATATATATATATATATTATATATATTATATATATATATATATATATTATATATATATATTATATTATATATATATATATTTATATATTATATATATATATATAGATACATATGCAATTCTTACCAAAAATAAAAAAAAAAGTAAAGAATTAAAGATTTAATGAACTTCACACCATACAGTAATTTTATCCATTATAGGATATTTTAAACTTTTTTATTATAAATAAATACGAAGATACGTACCACGAATACGTATAAACCATATATATATATATATATATATATATATATATATATAATCTATATAAAATTATATTATATATATTATATATATATAATATATATATATATATATATTATATTATATATATAATATATATATATATATTATATATAATATATATATATATATATATATATATATTATATGGTGGTTCATGACGTGGTTGCTGCATGTAACTAAAAAACTATAACAGCTGCAGGAAAATAAATAACATTTTTAATTTCAGGAAGACATTTTTATCAATGAAAATAAAAAAAAAAAAAATAACGCTTTTGAAAAATTTAAAGTAGTTAAAAATTTTGGAAAACTTGTATGATATTACCGTTTTCTGAGAATACGAAGAAGCTCGAGTAGTCCGAGTGAGCACGCAAAGGTGCCAAATGTTGAATTTTTTTTCTTTTTTCACTAAAGGATATCCCACGGGTAAACAAGAATGATGGAGAGAGTCGGGGTTTCTCTGGGCCTACCAACGGGGGGGGAAACGAAACCCCGGGGGGAGACTTCGTCCCCTTCTGTCCCTCCGTCGGCTCGACCCCCTAAAAAGGATTAAAAGAAAAAAATAAACATTTTCGTCCAAAGCCGTAAAATTAAAATACTATTTGGTAACTCCTGCTCTCGTGAAGTAATGCAGGGATTCAAGGTCAATCACACCGTACGCTTGCCAGATCTAAGATTATACTAGCATTTAAGGCAGAGGTCACCAAACTTTTTTTGTCTCGTAGACCACTTGCCATGTTTTTCGGTTTTGGGTTGACCCCCTGCTTACCTGATAATGATTTTTTGCTACAAACTTATATATATATATATTATATATATATATATAATATTTTAAATATAAATAATATATATATTTTATTATATATATATATATATATATATATATATATATATATATATATATATAGCAAAGTTATAACATGACTAATGCGAAATATCCCTCTGTCCCCTCACTTGCTTCACGTTTCACGATTTCCTAATTATAAATAAAACCCTGCTTATGGCAACATCAAAAAACTCAAGCCATCCCAACATAAAAAAAACTCGAGTCATGATCGCGTAATTTATCTATCTTTGCTAACTACGAGTAGAAAACTAAAATTTTATTAAAAAAATAATGTACTTACTTTTCTCCGGCGCTCCCAAACAAAATGACATTGATTCATTTTAACTTTGATTCACTTTAATTTGTATATGCCTAACTACCAGTTTATATTTTTGAAAATATTTTCTTAACACTTTCCTTTTCAAGATTCAGGAAACAAATGAACGTATTTGTCTCTCACATTCGTATTTATTGACTGACGAATTGAACAAGTCGGTGCAAGTACGAGTCTTACTGCGCTGTCTTCGCGAAGCTCTGAGACAAGAATGGACAAGAATTTCTACTGCGCGTATGCGTGTAACATGATGATACTGGTATATCATTATGTGCAAGTTTTTACAAGTTCAAAGCGAATGGCTACAACTTAAACAATTTTATGAAATATACTAATTTAATTTAATTAATATATAATGCTTAAATGAGATCCACTATCGTTGACCCCCATTTACATCTCATGAACCCCCAAATTTTTTTGTAGCTTTCATGGACCCTTTGCAGGTTGTTGTAGACCCCTGGGGGTCGATATAGACCACTTTGGGAATCACTGATTTAAGGTG
>JABUQX010010641.1:40000-51319 GCA_015478945.1 Trachelipus rathkii
GTAAATAAATTTTATATATATATATATATAATATATATATATATATATATACTATCTAAGCAAAATGCGTAGATATTGCGCAAAAAATTCATAGGGGATATAAAGTAATCAGGCTGACAAATGAAGTGAAGGGTTAAGTAATACTTAAAGGGGTAGAGGAGTGGGAGGAGTTCAATGGGGGATTTAATTGTTTAATGTAAAGGGATTCCAAAATCTTACGGTCAGTATCAGAAGTAGTTGAATGCAAAATGTTAAAAATCAGTAAAGCGAGGGGGTTACCAGCGTATCCAGACGGATAAACAGAAATGTTCAGGTAAGTGTGGGGGAGGTGGGTGCTGATGATGTGCCATGTGTTCATGCATTTAGCTTGTAATTGAAAGGATGGTTGTCCCATATAGCAGGTAATTACAATCTTCCACATTTATATATCTTTCGTAACATAATACCTTTCATATGCGACTGTAATTTTTAATCTTAATTTCAATGTCTATATTTTCGATTGAATTGCTTAAGTGTTCTTTATTTGTTATATTTCAAACTTGTTCGTATGTGTATGCATATGTATTTGTACAGACCACCTGAGGATGAGTCTCGTTCGACTCGAAACGTTGGAAAAATTAAATTTTTTTTATGGCTCTGCTTCCTTCACCCGCATATTTAATGCTATATATATATATATATATATATATATTATATCTTATATATATATATATATATATATTATATTTTATTATATATTAATAATATATATTATATATATAAATATATATATATATATATATAATATATAAATATATATATATTTATATATATATATATATATATATATATATATATATATAATATATATATATATATATATATATAATATATATATATATATATATATATATATATATTTATATATATAAATATATATATATATTTATTATATACATATATATATATATATATATAAATATATATATATATATAAATATATAATATATATATATATATATATATAATATATAATATCTACTATATATATATAATTATATATATATATATAATATATATATATATATAGTATAAAAATATATATATATATATATATTTATAATTTTATATATTTATATATATATACATATATTTATATATATATATATATATATATATATATTATATATATATATATATATATATATATATATATATATATATATATATTATAAGTATATATATATATATATACTATATTTATAATATATATATTATATATATATAATATATATATATATATATATATATATAAATTATATTTATAATATATTATATAATATAATATATAACTATAATATATATAATATATATTTGCCACTTACTCCAAACAGAACTGAACAACATCCCCCATAAGTAGGAAACAAGTGGTGAGATGTAATGAATTCTAAAAGGAACATCAGAACCTAACATCAGTAAAGAAGTTTTTTTTGAAGGTAAAAACGTAGAAATGACCTCCACGAAAGGTTACCGTGACAAAGGAATTCCAAGAACATTGAAGACAGACGAAAATTTTAAAGTGTGTTTTCAAAGATGTTTCTTGTGCGTCGATAACTCTGTCGGGTGATTAAATTATGATTTTTTAGTCACTTAAAGAACAATCACCATGTTCAACACTAAAACCAAACATGTCCTGTCCACTTAAACAACCATGTTCAGTCACTTAAAACAACCCATGTTCAGTCACTTAAAACAACCATGTTCATTCACTTAAAACAACCATGTTCAGTCCAGTCACTTAAAACAACCATGTTCAGTCACTTTAAAACAACCATGCTCAGTAATCATTAAACACCATGTCCAGTCACTGAAACAACCATGTCAGTCCTTAAAAAACCACCATGTTCAAGTCACTTAAAACAAACCATGTCCAGTCACTTAAAAAAACCATGTTCAGTCACTCAGATTAGAAATTTGAGAATGATCAGAGTTTAGCTGCTCCAAAGTCACCACCTTAGCATTAAATATTTTTTGTTGTAATGGAAGGACGTCTTTCAAAATGAAATAAATAATGAATGGTGGATTGGTCAGGACCTCGACTTATTTAACGCCGTATATGTTTTTTTTTTTAAGATGAATAAAAAAAATTCCTTATGTCTTAAAAAATATCATAACCAAATCAATTACCAAAGGCACTTGAAAAATTATTTCACAAAATAGATAAAAAAAAAAAGTTTTGTAATAGTGCAGGCTCTTAAAACAACCATTTCCAGTCACTTAAAAAAACCATGTTCAGTCACTTAAAACAACCATGTTCAGTCACTTAAAACAACCATGTTCAGGCACTTAAAACAACCATGTCCAGGCTCTTAAAACAACCATGTCCAGTCACTTAAAACAACCATGTTCAGTCACTTAAAACAAACATGTTCAGTCACTTAAAACAACCATGTCCAGTCACTTAAAACAACCATGTCCAGTCACTTAAAACAACCATGTTCAGTCACTTAAAACAACCATGTTCAGTCACTTAAAACAACCATGTCCAGTCACTTAAAACAACCATGTTCAGTCACTTAAAACAACCATGTCCAGTCACTTAAAACAACCATGTTCAGTCACTTAAAACAACCATGTTCAGTCACTTAAAACAACCATGTAGCAGCCACTTAAAACAACCATGTCCAGGCTCCCAAAACAACCATGTACAGTCACTTAAAACATCCAGTTCAGTCCACTTAAAAACCAAACCATGTTCATCCACTTAAAAACAACCATGTCCCAGTCACTTAAACAACCATGGTTTAGTCACTTAAAACAACATGTTCATCACTTAAAACACCAGTTCAGGCACTTAAAGACATGCCATTGTCCAGGCTCTTAAAACAAAACAGTGCGCAGTCACTTAAACAAACCATGTTCAGTTCCCACTTTAAACAACCATGTTTCAGAATCACTTAAAACAACCATGTACAGTCACTTAAAACAACTAACATGTTCAGTCACTTAAAACAAATATGTCCAGTCACTTAAAACAACCATGTCCAGTCACTGAAAACAACCATGTTCAGTCACTTAAAACAACCATATTCAGTCACTTGAAACAACCATGTCCAGGTTCTTAAAACAACCATGTCCAGTCACTTAAAACAACCATGTTTAGTCGCTTACAGCAACCATGCCCAGTCGCTTAAAACATCTATGTTCAGTCACTTAAAACAACCATGTCCAGTCGCTTAAAAACAACCATGTTTGAGCTTCCGATTAGAAATTTTGAAAGAATACAGAGTTTAGCTGCTCCCAAAGTCACCAACCGATAGCATTAAAATTTTTTTTGTTGTAGGAAGGACGTCTTTCAATGAAAAAAATAATGAAGGGTGGATTGGTTAGGACCTCGACTTGTTTTTAAACGCCTTATATGTTTTTTTTTTTTTTTTTTTTTTTTTTTTTTTAGATGAATAAAAAAATTTCCTTACGTCTTTAAAAAATATCATAAAATAAATAAATTACCAAGACACTTGACAAATTTTTTATTTCATAAAATAGATAAAAAAAAAAAGTTTTGTATAGTGCAGGCTCTGAAAACAACCATTTTTCAGTCACTTAAAAAAAAAACATATTCAGTCACTTAAAAAAAATATGTCAGGTCACTCTAGTCTTAAACAACCATGTTGCGAGTCACTTAAAACAAACCATGTCCAGTCACTTAAAAAAACCATGTTCAGTCACTTAAAACAACCATGTTCAGTCACTTAAAACAAACATGTTCAGTCACTTAAAACAACCATGTTCAGTCACTTAAAACAACCATGTTCAGGCACTTTAAACAAATCATATCCAGTCAATTAAAACAACCATGTTCAGTCACTTAAAACAACCATGTCTAGTCACTTAAAACAACCATGTCCAGTCACTTAAATGAACCATGTTCAGTCACCTTTTGCAACCATGTTCAGGCACTTAAAACAACCATATCCAGGCTCTTAAAACAACAATGTCCAGGCTCTTAAAACAACCATGTTCAGTCACTTAAAAAAACCATGTTCAGTCACCTAAATCAACCATGTCCAGTTACTGAAAACACCATGTCCAGTCACTTAAAACAACATGGTTTCAGTCACTTAAAACACCGTTTTTGTTTGTTCAGTCAACTTAAAACAACCATGATCCAGTGGCTAAAACAACCATGTTTCCGTGCTCCCGATTAGAAATTTTGAGAATGATCCAGAGTACTAGCTGCTCCAAAAAGTCATCACGTTAAGCTTAAATTATTTTTGCTGTAGAAAGATCTAAGTCTTTCAAAATGAAATAAACAATGAAAAGTTGAATCATCAGTATCTAAAGTGGTTTAACGGCTGTATAATTTTTTTTTTTTTTTTTTTTTTTTTTTAGATGAAAAATTAATTCCTTACGTCTTAAAAAATATCATAACCAAATCAATTACCAAAGGCACTTGAAAAATTATTAACAAAAATAGATAAAAAAAAAAAATAAAACAACTATGTCCAGTCACCTAAAACAACCATGTTCAGTCACTTAAAACAACCATGTTCAGTCACTTAAAACAACCATGTTCAGTCACTTAAAACAACCATGTCCAGTCACTTAAAACAACCATGTTCAGTCACTTAAAACAACCATGTTCAGTCACTTAAAACAGCCATATTCAGTTACTTAAAACAACCATGTTCAGTCACTTAAAACAACCATGTTCGGGCACTTAAAACAATAATCCATACCCAGGCTCAATATTAACAACAACCATGTCCAGTACCTAAAACCCAACCATTTCATCACTTAAACAGCTATGTGTCAGTCACTTTTTATTTAAAAACAACCATTCAGTTCACTTAAAACAACCATGTTCAGATCACCTAAAACAAGCATTTCAGTTCATTAAATACAAACCATTTCCCAGTCACCTAAAACAAACCATTACAGGCACTTTAAAAACAATCATTATCCAGGCTCTAAAACACCCTATGTCCAGTCACTTAAAACAAACCATTTCAGTCACTTTAAATACAAAACCATGTCTTATCACCTAAAACAACCTTGTCCAGTCACCTAAAACAAACATGTCCAGTCACCTAAAACATCCATGTTCAGTTCAACTGAAAACAAGCCTGTTTTAGTCATTAAAACAACCATGTCGCACGGCTCTTAAACAAACCATTGTCCAGTTCACTTAAAACAACCATGTTCACGACCTAAAGCAATAATGCCAGTCCTATTAAAACAACCATGTCATACCTTAAAAAACCAACCCATGTCCAAATCGTTAAAAAACCAAACCATGTTTCTGCTCCGATTATATAAATGTTGAGAATGATCAGAGTTTAGCTGCTCCAAAATCACCACCCTCCGTCAGTTTTGATATTTTTTTTGTTGTAATGACAACGTCTTTCAAAATGAAATAAATAATGAAGGGTGGATTGGTCAGGACCTCGACTTGTTTAACGCCGTAATGTTTTTTTTTCTTTTTAGAATGAAATAAAAAAAAGATTCCTTACGTCTTAAAAAATATCATAACCAAATCAATTACCAAAGGCACTTGAAAAAATGGTATTTCACAAAATACATAATAAAAAAAATGTTTTGAATAGTGCAGGCTCTTAAAAACAACATCAAGTCACTCTAAAAAAAAAACCATGTTTCAGTTCACTAAAACAACCATTGTCAGTCACTTAAAACAACCTTTTTAGTTAACTAAAACAACCAGTCCAGGACTCTTAAAGACAAACCATGCAGTCACTTAAAGACAAATATGTTCACGGTCCAACCTAAAACAACCATGTTCGTCACTAAAACAAACCAGTTCGGGCACGGATAAAACAACCATTGTTAACCAGGCTCTAAAACAACCTCGATGTCCAGTCCAGTCACTTAAAGAACCATGTTTCACTCAAGTCCACCTAAAAACAACATGTCCCAGGATCTTAAAACAACCAGTCCATTCACTTTAAAACACATTGTTCAGTCACCTTTAAAAATATCCATGTTCCAGTTCACTTAAAACGAGCCATGTGTTCAGTCACTTTAAAACACCATGAATGTTCATCACTTTAAAAACAACCATGTTTCAGTGTCACTTACTTAAAACTAACAATGACTTTCAGTTAAAAAACAACCGATGTTTTAGTCACTCAAATACCGCCTTATAAGGTTCCGGAATTGCCTTTTAAAAACAACCATGTCAGATAGAGTCATCAACATTCTTAAACAACCCATGAGGAAGGCGGCGAGCGGGAGGAAAAAAATAGGTGTGCCAGGTGCAAATCTTCGTAACCGCACAGCTAGGGGGGGGTGTTCATCGCACTCCTTAAAACAAAATTGTCCAGGCTCTTTTTTAAAACAACCGTTGTTTCAGTTCACTTAAAACAACGCCATTGTCAGTCACTTTTAAAACAACATGTGTCCATTAATTAAAAACAACCATTCCACGGTTATTAAAACACAACCATGTCCATCACTTAAAACAACCATGTTCAGACCACCTTTAAAACACCAGGATTTTATTCCAGCGCTCTTCTGAAACACAACGACAACCCAACCAGCACCACACCAACGCCCGCGCGACCATGTTATTATCTCCAGTCGAGTCACCTTTTTATATAAAAACAACCGGAATATGTTTCAGTCACTTGAAAACATGCAGCATCCGGTGTATGTTATCAGGATTGTAAAAACATCCCTGTCCAGTTCACTTAAAACAACCGGAATGGCCCCAGTCGCTTAAAAACAACCATTGTTCGAGGTGTGGGCTCAGATAGTTAGAGGGAATTCGTTGAGAAGGAAATTAATCAGGAGCAGCTTAACGGACCAACTTCCCCACCTTAGCATTAAATATTTTTTTGTCTATGTTATATGGAAAGGAAACAAAGAAAGGCGGTGGACGTCTTTCACTCAAAAGTGGAAATCAATAAGTGAGGGGCAGTGGGTGGGGGAGGTGGGGATGTAATTTTTGACCGTCAACTTGTTTTAACCCGCCGTCGTATATGTTTTTTTTTCCCTTTTTGTTTTTTTTTTTTTTTTTTTTTTTTTTTTTTTTTTTTTTTTTTTTTTTTTTTTTTTTTTTTTTTTTTTTTTTTTTTTTTTTTTTTTTTTTTTTTTTTTTTTTTTTTTTTTTTTTTTTTTTTTTTTTTTTTTTTTTTTTTTTTTTTTTTTTTTTTTTTATTTATTTTATTTTTTTTTTTTTTTTTTTTTTTTATTTTTTTTTTTTTTTTATTTTTTTTTTTAATTTTTTTTATTTCTTTTTATTTTATTTTTTATATTTTTTTATTTATTGTTATTTTTTTTTTTTATTTATTGTTTTTTTTTTTTTTTTTTTATTTTCATTTTTTACTATTTATTATATTTTTTTTATTTATTTTTTTTCTATCTTTTTATTTATTTTATTTTAATTTATTTTATTTATCTTTATTTCTTTATTTACCTGATTTCTTTTATATTTAATTTCTTTTTAATATTATATTTTGTTTTTTCTTTTTTATTTATTTTTTTAATTTATTTTTAATATCAATACTAAGATGAAGCGAAAGAAAACATTCCTGACATTCAATTAAAAAAAATACAAAAAGCACGGTAAATTCAAAAAAAAATTATTTCACCAAAATAGTAGGAATTAAAAAAAATAATAATCGGTTCAGTTCTGTAAATAAAAAAATATATTTTAATCAACCTATTTCCAGTCACCCTAATAAAAAACCATGTTCAGTCACTTTTTAAAAAACAAACCCATGTTTAATGTTCAGTCACTTTTTATAAAACAACCATGTTCAGTTTCACTTTAAAACACCATATTCGTCACTAAAACAACCATTGTTCAGTCACTTCAAAACAAACCATGTTTCATCACTATTAAAACAACCCATAGTTCAGTCACTTAAAAAAACCATGTCCAGTCACTTAAAACAACCATGTTCAGTCACTTTAAAAACAACCATGTTCAGTCACCTAAAACAACCATGTCCAGTCACTCAAAACAAACCATGTTTTCAGTTTCACTTTAATAACAACCATGTCCAGTTCACTGCTTAAAACAACCATGTTCAGTCACTTAAAAACACCATGTTCAGTCACTTAAAAACAACCTGTTCAGTCACTTAGAAACAACTCAAAATAGGCCTAGAGGCCTCTTAAAACAACCTATGGCTGGTAACACGCAATGTGTTTAAAACACTAGCGAAGTATTAAAAACAATGCGGCATTTCTCTGTCACTTAAAACAAAAACCATGTTCAGTCACTAAAAACAGCCATTATCATGTCTACTTTTAAAAACAACTATGTTCTAGCTCATGCTTAAAGCGACCAAAAACATAACCCATGTTGTTATTAATGTGATTCGGGGCATGGACCATGGTTTTTTCTATAAAGAAACACTAGAAAAGCACCATTGTCCGAGTGCGTTCTTAAAAAAACTGAGACCGATATATGTCCTATGTTAGTTTCTACATGTGATCCTGAAACGAATGTAGAATACAACCATTTTCTATTGTGTTTCCCAGTTGACTGACATTGGTCTGTTTTAAGTGACGGGACATTATTATGTTGTTTCACACTAGTAGAACAACCGTACTGTCCGAGGATCTTAAAACAACCATGTCCATGCTTCACTTTATAAACAAACGCTGAACCCATGGTTGTTTTAATGGTGAACTGTACAAAGGGTTCATGTCTTTTTTGTGATAAAGAGTTTGAATCCCCTGAACATGGTTGTTTTAAGGTGATGTTCTAGATCACACACACAACCTTTGTAGAACTATTAACCAGTGTTGTGGATCTCACTGATCGTTTGTTGCTGATCGGCATCCTAGGGACAAATCGACGCTGCTTTCGCCATGTTTCACGTCAATGCTTGGTAAAGGTTTGCCCGATGTATCATCTTAAGAACATATACAAGTCCATGTCCATTCACTTGGTTTTTTAAAAGGACGGGAACAATGGCTAAGCCTATTTTGTAATCAGTAGGAATCTAACACACCTTTAGAAAGTCAACCATGTTCAGTCACTGTAACAAATGCTAACTCATGTAAATGACCAGGTCCACATTTTGGATCGTATTTAACAAACCAGTGACATGTCTCGAAACCATGGTTGTTTTGACTGCGAACTTACCTAGAACATAGTTAGCTATATCAATTTGGTCGACCAGGCTGAACGACTGTTGTTTTTAAATTAAGTGACTGACCATGGTTGGATATAATGCAACTTGCCAAATTACTGTTTTTTTCGTGAACGTGAATACCAATCTGGTAAAAAAAACCATGTTCAGTACCTAAATGCAACCATTCCAGTATACTGAAAAAATCAACCATGGTCCACAGTCCACTTAAAACACCATGTCAGTCACGTTTAAATACAACCATGTTCAGTTACTTAAAACAACCATTATACAGCTCTTAAAACAACCATGTTCAGTCACTTAAAACAACCATGTTCAGTCACTTAAAACAACCATGTTCAGGTTTACATTAAAACAGCCCATATTCAGGTTACTTAAAACAACCATGGTTCAGTCAGCTTTAAAAACACCATGTTCGCGCACTTTAAAGAACAACCAGTGTCCAGGCTCTTAAAACAACCATGTCACAGTTCACTTAAAACAGACAATGTTCGTTCACCTAAAAAAACAACCGATGTCCAGATCTTAAAACAACATGTCCATTCACTTAAAAACAACCAGTTCAGTCACTCATAAAAATCATTTCCAATGTTCAGTCACTTGAAAAACATACCATGTTCAGTCACTTAAAACAACCATGTTAAGTGAATAAAAAAATTCCTTATGTTTTAAAAAATATCATAACCAAATCAATTACCAAAGGCACTTGAAAAATTATTTCACAAAATAGATAAAAAAAAAAAAGTTTTGTAATAGTGCAGGCTCTTAAAACAACCATTTCCAGACACCTAAAACAACCATGTCCAGTCACTTAAAACCACCATGTTCAGTCACTTAAAACAACCATGTTCAGTCACTTAAAACAACCATGTAGCAGTCACTTAAAACAAGCATGTCCAGGCTCCCAAAACAACCATGTACAGTCACTTAAAACATCCATGTTCAGTCACTTAAAACAACCATGTTCAGTCACTTAAAACAACCATGTCCAGTCACTTAAAACAACCATAGTCTCGTGCTCAGATTAAAATTGAGAATGATCAGAGTTTACCCTGCTCCAAAGCACCACATTAGCATTATAATATTTTTTTGTTGTAATGGAAGACGTTCTTCAAAAATTGAAAGTCAATAATGAAGGGCTGGATTGGCAAACCACCACTTATTTACACCCAAATTACATGTTTTTTTTTTTTTTTTTTTGTGTTTAATTTTTTATTTTTTTTTTTAGATGAAATAAAACAATTCCTTACGTGCTTAAAAAATATTCATAACCAAATCAAATTACAAAGGCACTGAAAAAATTATTTACACAAAAATGTATAAAAAAATAGTTTGAATAGTGCAGCGCTCTTAAACAAACCTATTTCCATGTCACTTAAAAAACCATGTTCAGTCTTTTAAAACAACCATGTTTCCAGTCACTTAAAAACAACCATGTCAGTCCTTAAAAACAAACCATATTCAGTTCACTTAAAAACAAAACCATGTTTCAGTTCAACTTAAAAACAACCATGTTCAGTCACTTGAAACAGTGTTAATTCACTTAAAACAACCATGTCCAGGCTCTTAAAACAACCATGTTCAGTCACTTAAAACAACCATGTTCCAGTCACTTAAAACAACCATGCTGCCCCAGTCAGATTGAAAGTGCCATCTCTTCTTCATATTAAAAACAACCATTGGCGAGTTTTGTTTAAGGACCCATTCTCAGTTCACTTAAAACAACCAAGTTCAGTCACATAAATACGAGCATGTTAATGCCACTTAAAAAACAACCACATGTCCAGCGCTTCTTAAAAACAACCATGTCCATGTCACTTAAAAACAAACCATGTTGTTCAGTCACTTTAAAACCCCCCCCCCCCCCCCCCGCACAACCATGTTCAGTCACTTAAAACAACCATGTTTAGTCACTTAAAACAACCATGTCCAGTCACTCAAAACAACCAGTTCAGTTCACTTAAGAACGAACCAGTTCAGTCAACTTAAAACAACCTGTCCAGGCTTCTTAAAACAACCATTGTGCATCACCCAAAAAACAACCGATGTGCAGTCACTAAAACCAACCAGTTCAGTCGACTAAAACATACCATATTCCAGGCCTCTTTAAAAACAACCATTCCAGTCACCTAAAATACAACCATGTTCAGTCACTTAAACAACCATGGTATCATTCACTTAAACAGTTATGATTCAGCATTATAAACCATCTCTC
>JABUQX010010642.1:0-2500 GCA_015478945.1 Trachelipus rathkii
TTTGATAAGTGTTTAAACAAAGGGTGTGTGTGTGTGTGTATGTGTATGTGTGTGTGTGTGTAGGTGTGTGTGTGTGTTTAAAGATTTAATAAACAATAGGGTACTAAGTAATAATTATCCAAGTATAAATAATAAAATAATAACCAATAAAAACAATAATAATAAAATAAAAAAATAAAAATAATATCAAAACAATAAAATAAGAAAAATAAATTAATAAAAATGACAAAATAATAAATAGAAAAACAAAAGTAATAAACATAATCAGTTAATAAATACTATATGAGTTAAAGCAGGAAAGCTATATGAGTTAAACAGTAAAGCAATGAGCATGCTATGAGTTAAAGCAGTAAAATACATAGGAGTTAAAGCAGTAAACACGAGTTAAAAGTAGAAGGTAAATGTGTGCATATTTAACTCCCTGGCTAAGAAAATTTATTATCTACTGGATTTACTGTTTTAAGGTATGTAATAAAAGTTAATAAATATAAGAGTTAAAGCAGTAAAAACATAAGGAGTTAAAAAGCAGTAAAAACATGAGGTTAAAGTAGTAAAGCTGGTAAAACAAAAAGCATACAAGCCCTTTTGTTGCTAGGTAACACATCTGTTGATTTACTGATTTACTGCTTTAAGGTATGTAATGTTAATAAATATATGAGTTAAAGCAGTAAAACATATGAGTTAAAGCAGTAAAACATATGAGTTAAAGCAGTAAAACATATGAGTTAAAGCAGTAAGTTCATGAGTTAAAGCAGTAAAAACACGAGCAAAGAGTAAAGAAAACAAAGCCACACTAATCCCTGAGTTACAGGTAACACCTTCTATTGATTTACTGATTTACCGCTTTAAGGTATGTAAATATATGTTTTTAGTAAAATTCTCGTACAATTGTAGTAAAAATAAAATGATTATATATCAGGCACTCATTTTTCTTCTTACATACAATTTTTAAAAATTTATAAATTAAAAAGTATTAAGTAAAAAATATAAAAGAAAAAAATAATGTTAATAAATATATGTGTTAAATAATAATAATAGGTCTGTAATGAGTTACAGTTTTAGGTTCATGAAAATATGCTTTAATAAAAATGTTTAAGTGACTAAAATTAATGACCTTACAAAGTATATATATTTTCTATCGTGCGGGAATATTATGCCTGGTACACGCGCGGCTGGCGAGTACGCGGGGCGGGCCCGCGGCGCACGCGGCGGCGGACGCGGTGGGCGGGGACGTGGTGGGTCGTAACCCAGGCGGCTGACTGCGTCTTAAAGCGAGGGCGGCTGTTGCACCCTGGTGTTCCAATTATGACCTAGGGGAAGACACCAATATTAGTGCTGTTCTTAGAAAAGGCTAGAAATGGTTAGAAAATGCATCAATGCTGCGGCATCAATCCATCAAAGCTGAGGCATCAATGCTGAGACATCAATGCTGAGGCATCAAAAAGTGGAGGCATCAAAATATCGAGTGTGTGAATGTAAGTGTAAGTGTATCTGTGTGTAGGTAAGTGTGGTGTATATGGGCTAGTGTCTATGGCTAGTGTAAGGGCTTATAAGTGTCATAGTGTATGTATGTAAGTGTGAGTGTCTATGGTGATGTGAGTGTAAGTGTATATGGGCTAGTGTAAGTTGCCTATGGAGAGGTGCGTTTATAAACTCATAGTATAAGCGTCATAGGAATGCGCATAAGCAAGCTCATAGTGTATGTGTGTATAAGTGACATAGTGTGTATAAGGCGCCATAGTGTAAGTGTCTATGTGTGTGTGTGTGTGTGTGTGTAGGTAGCTTATGTAAGTGTCCTGCTGGTAAAAGTGGGCAGTATACTAGCCCAGCGGTTGTGCGTGTGGCGTGTGTGTGTGTGTGTGTAAGTAAAATATATATATATATATATATACAGTTGAAGAGTATATATATATATATATATATATATATATATATATATATATATATATATAGGCTATAGTGTTAGAAAAGGTTAACCTATAGTAGGAAGCATCTTCTAGTAACTTGTAATATACACCAATCGGATTCCTCTCATACCTTATAACCTAGGGGTAGACACCCATATTAGGCTATTCTAGGCTCAGGGTGGCTAGAAAAGGCTTGAAAAAGTGGCACTCAGTTGGTACTATGTGGAACTCACTCTGACACTCATTGGCACCTCACTTGGCACTCATTGGCACTCATTGGTACCATTGTCACCACTCTGGCACCTCACCTGGCACCACCTAATACTATAGAACACTAAATAGAACACTCCTAGACCATCCTTACGGTGATGGGAACCATCAAAGTTGAGCCATCAATAAATCTGAGTCATCAATGCTGAGTCATCAAGATATAGGCACCATCAAAGATGAACTGCCAAAGATGACATGTCATCAAAGATGAATCATCAATACGTTGAGTCATCAAAGTTGAGCCAACAATAATGGTTTCATCAAAGATGAACCATCAATATAGGTGTTATCAAAGATGACGTCATCAAAAGCTGAAGGTTAAA
>JABUQX010010642.1:7500-17500 GCA_015478945.1 Trachelipus rathkii
TCCACTCACCGTACCGGTTATATATATATATATATATATATTGGATATATATATATATAGTTATATTTATAGATATATAGTGAATATTATTTGTTATATATATATATATATTATATATATATATATATATATATATATATAGGGCAGCAAAGATATATATATATAAGTTATATATATATATATATACTAAGCCATATATATAAATATATATATATATATATATATATATACTCCATGCAATCAACATAATGATCAGTATCTTGATACTCCATGAACTCAAAGTATGACATCATACTTCTCTATGTATTTATCATATGAATTTTAAATATTTAAAACTACGAATGAAGGGACTTTGCATCGAACCATTGCCCTTTTAACTCTCTACCCAGAGCTTTGATCGTTAGGACATAAGTACTTGGAGATGAAATGTAAAAGGTAATATTTGTTATAACTGTGATCAAACTTAAGCTTGAACCTTTTTCCTATCGATACATATATTACTCTTTAATTCGTATATATATATATATATATATATATATATATATATATATATATATATATATATATATGGTTATAAAGATGAAGATGTTTATTTTTATATATATGTTATATATTTATATATATATATATATATATATATATATATATGCAAATGTAAATGCGATTGGGTAATGACTTATTTTTTACGTATATCCCTGATCAAGTACCTATCGTTTTTCACACCCTTTAGTCAGGGATCAACCATACGAAGCACCTCGCAATCAGGTTTTCGCCAACGCATCCACACAATACAATATTATTTTCATATATATATATATATATATATATATATATATATATAGTATAGCAGTATATATATATATATATATATATATATATATATATATACGTATATATATATATATATATATATATATATATATATATACTTGGTATCAATCCGACATTATACAATAGGCAATAGGTGAATGTTTTTGATAATTACGAATACATTAAGCACTAGGTGAGTATATATATATATATGGAGAGATATATATATATATATATAATATATATATGTTGATATATATATATATATATATATATATATGCGCTGACAAAGTTTCACTTCTTGTGTGGTACAGATGGTTTGATATCTGAGGAGGTACTTCTTGGAGAGTAGGTAATGGGATGAAACTCTGATATACTTAAAGGTATTGACATAACTACATCACAGACGTGGATATGTGTTGCAGAGCAGCAGAGGTATAGAAGGATCGATACCTGAGGAGGTACTTCTTAGAAAATAGATAAAGGGACGAAACTATGTATACCTATAGGAGCAGACATAAATCATGGCCCACCTGATGTCACGTATTAAGTACAGATGACTCGATATCTGAGCTCATTTAGAGAGTAGTGGGCGCTGAGTCCCACCACAGTCCCTCTCTATTTAAGGTCATGCAATTTTTACTTATTCGTATTTTAAATAAGGTAGGAGATAATGCATTTCTCTTTAATCATTTTATCCATCATGATGGTTATGTCACCCTCATGGCCCAGAATTTTTAGCTAATACAAGCAGTTGGGTATGATATGGTGCCAGCCAAGACGGGCAGGTAGCAGGCGGTGGCGCGCAGTGGCAGGTGGCGGTGCGGCAGTGGCGTGCGCGCAGGCAGGCGGCGGCGCGGCGCTGGCAGGTGCGGCGCTGGCGCAGCGCTGGCAGGCAGGTGGCGGCGAGCGGCGTGCGCGGCGCGTACCGCGCGCGGCGCGGCGCGCGGTGGCGCGCGCGTGCGCGGCGGGCGCGGTGCGGAGATGGCCGGTGGGCGGCTCGCAGCAGCGCGGCGCGTCGGGTGCGTGGCGTGCGGCGCAGCAGTGCAGCGTGGTGGCGCAGGTATGGTATATATAAAGAGTAGCAAAGAGTAGCAGAGCAGCAGCAGTATGTTTGCATTGTTATGAATGCATGGTAAATAACCAAGATTTATTTGATTGACCCCTGAGATCTCAAAACCCCCATATATTCCAGCAGACCCCCAACTGGCACAAAAGAAATACAGTCATGAGTCTGTCAGTATAAGCCAAAGAGTTCATGGAGCTGATGTCTTCAGTCTCAACATCTGAATATTATATGAATGATCTCAATAGTATTGGGTCCCAATAAGTCAAACTGCTCTGCATATTCAACAGGCAACGGCTGGATCCATAACCCTTTACCTGTGGCTCCCTCTGCTCTCTCTCGGCATACATTTCATTCCAACAAAGTTTAAATAGTTTCTTTATTCCTCTCAAAGCATGTAACCAGCATTATTCATCTGACGGAGTTGTTGTGTTCTCACTATGGTAACATACTCCTCTCAATATAGCATATGTCATGTTATAACTGATAAGTTATTTATGTAGCAAAGATAAGAGTATAAGCAACAAAGCACCTTGAAAGATTGTGCTAATGGACTTTGAGAGTGAGTGTAGTATAGTAGTAGTAGCAGAGGTATAGTATAGTGGTAGAGAGAGTATATAGTGTGTAGGTGGTATAGTAGAGTGTAGTAGCAAAGAGGCAGTACAGGTATAAGAGAGGTGCCGAGTAAGTTTAGCATTGCACAGGGAGCAGCTGAGGCCCCTGGCAGCACTGTGGAAGTGGCAGTTAATATTTGTAACCCTGGTGGCACTTAGTATGTCTCCACTGCAAAGTATCCTGTGCCTTGTTGAAAATGTAAGATTTAGTAGATAGAGTTAATATCTGATAACTTGAAGATACCTAGAGTTTGATAAGATTAGGTCCCAAGACTTTGTATATTCCTTTAGCAGAAAACACCCCCAAATGAAAGTCCAGCTGAAAGATGTGATGTATTTGGGATAACCCTGTAAGATACTCTGCACAGCAAGCCTCTGAAACCTAGTATATACTAGGAAAATGCCGGGACATAATATCCATCTATCAGTATTATGATCCCTGGCCAAAAGATAAGTCGTTTCAGTGCGCTCAAGCACATTCTGATACTCTTTGAGATCTCCAAGCCTATTTTCTCAGAAAAACTGGTCATCTTCAGAGATGTAATGCAAAGTTAACTTGCTGCTAAGTAAGCCCACTGTCTCGGAGCAAATCTAAGCCTCTGTCTCTCAAGTTTTGAGCCTCCTTCTGTGAAATGTCTCCAGAGACGAACCGATCCCACTGTCACACGTAACCCTCTGGCATAAGTGTTGAGGCCAGGTCCCCGGCGCAGTCAAGCTTCCTCAAGTCTCCTGAGTCTAAACCCTGGCAGCAGCCTCCTGTATACCTGATCCTGTTCGATACCACTGACAGCCCACAACCCTGCCTGCTGACTGGTTATGTTGCTATCCCCGGCAGCACTCAAAAGCTCTGTTATCCCTTCCAAATCCCAAAGTGTAGCTCTTCAGATATCGTTTCATCTTGCTATTGCTAAAACAAACTCAAAGCTATGTAGCATAGAGGTAAGAGTGCAAAGGAAAGTGGAGAGAGAGAGACAGGTGTGGTAGTAGTGAGTGGTGAGTAGTAGTATAAAGAAAGGGAGTATGAGAGTATATAGTGAGGCAGCAGTAGCAGCAGAGGGCCAAGTCCCCTGCAGCGGGCCTCCCAACCCCATCCCCTTTGATGCCATGGCGCCAAAGCTACGATCAGTGCTGCCTGCCCAGCAGAGGCAGGCAGCAGCAGGTGGTGGTGGCAGCAGTGGCAGGTGGTGGCGAGCAGGTGCGGCGCGCGGCGGTGGCGCGGCGTGCAAAGCCAGCCCCGGTTAATCTTGTAAGGTTCTGTTTCCTTTGGAAACCATAAATGCGGCGCCGGCGCGAGGAGCCCAAAAAGTGGAGATCACGGCGTCGTAGTCCAGGCGAGGTCCATTTGTTATCCTCCTGCAATGGTATTCATCTCCTAGCAAACTTTAAAATCTCTATGATTTCAGTTCTTTGCGGTACAGCTAAAACACCTTGAAACCCTCTATTCTTTTTTTCCATGTTCTTAAAGTTAGTGCCCTCAGGTAAAAATTATAAAGAGGCCAACCTATTCACTGGGAAGAGGCATTTTGCCTGAAAACATCATCTGAGTCATCAATATTTTGAAGAAAACCCACCTTGAGTTTGAATTTAGTCTTGAAAGCTATATAGAGAGTGAGAGGGTGATAAGAGAGAAGTAGATGGTAAGAGGAAGTAGTGGCAAGAAAAAGAGGGCATAGAGAGAGAGGAGGACATAGTATATATAAAGAGCAGTATATGAGTGCATATATATATATAGTATATAGTATGAAAGTAGCAGCAGCAAGTAGTTTAGAAAAATCTGGAATTTCTGGCCTAACCTGAATCTGCTTTGGTTCACTTCTTAGAAACTGCATTTCTGTTTGGAAGTTGATCTTATTCTTACAAGTAATCCCATTCTTCACAGTGTCATAATATAAATCCTCGAGTCATAAGTCCGATCATAGTATTACATGTCTCATAGCATTGAGGTTTAATTCCATCAGACGAGTGTTTGGAGTGGTCGATCTCCCCCTAAAAACATTTCTCATCTTAGAATGCATGTTCTTGGCCGAAGAGCAACAGTTGCAGCCGGTCCCCAGCTCCGGCTAGTGAGGCCAGACTGCCGGAAGCCACTGGCTTCGCAACAGTCCTTATTGAGTTTCTGGTGACTGAGTGCTGCCGCATGTCGGGCCTTTGGAGAGGAGCCTTCCCCAAAGAGTCTAACCTGAGTTTTCTACTGTTTGACCTCGGTTGAGCCTTTTAGTGTCTCTGTTCTTGGCAAATACAGTGGAGCCTCCTTGATGGTCCCAAATTTTATTCCTGAGGCCTCTCCAGTATTTACCTTCCATGGCAGCCATGGAAGCTGGTGTCAGGCGAAACAGCCTCTGGTGCACTGTCTGCTTACTTTTCAGGTATAGCCTTTATATCTGAATGAGGTGAAATCTGCACTGAGTGTAAATAAAAAACCCTTTTGCTGCAATGATGGCATTTAAAAATTATTTTGGAAGAGGCTGGAGCTGTTATGACAACCTCAAAACTGGCCTCTGAACAGCCCAGCCCTGACAAATCTCAGTTGAGAGAGAGCAGGTAGCGAAAGGCAGCAGTGGTGCGGTGGTATGGCAGAGAGAGGCAGGCGCAGTGGAGCAGGTGCAGGCGGTATATATATATAAAGTATGAAAGTAAAGTATATATATATATATATATATACATATATAAGTATAAGTATAGTTTATTCAAACAAAAGCCCAAGTTAATCTGAGTCAGTAATAACATGATAGTGGTGTTGCTGTGTTAAAAACCTTTGGTTTATCATCTTTAGTATGATGTGTATGACAATTGGAGTGGCATATGAAAGTCGAAATTTGAATTTATTAGAGTAAATTATATTGTTTTGAGTAAGTGCCCCAACTATTTGAACGATGACTGCTCCCTCGGTGGTACAGTCCAGCGAGAGTTCTGGAGAGTTGATTTAAGATAGATTCAAGGTGGTAAAAGAGGTAAAATGAAAGTAATCCAGAGTAGCGGGCAAAGATTTCTTTGGTGATGAGTGATGTCCTATGCAGTTATATTAGATGATAACAGTTGAAACTAAGTGTTCTGAGTTTAAACATTAGTATATCTCTTTTATTTAGTATGAAACTGGATGATTAAAGATGGTAAAGAAAGTTGAATATGAGAAATGCGGAGCTTATAACTAAACCGCCAGAATGTATATTCCAAGTTTGAGTTAGGGTCCTTTGCATTTAGGCAGTGTCATTATTCAGCTGTTAGCTGGAGGTGAGGTCTATGAACCCCGAATAGAAGGATAGATCCGGTGTTCACAACTAGATGGGTCGCAACCTTGTGCTGAGCTAAAAGTGAGTAGAAGACCTGATGTCTGAGCAACAATTCATGAGAGCCAGCAAGAAACAGCAAAATTAGAATAAACGAAAGCAGCAAGAGATTGTTTAATCATGTGGAAGAGCGAATGATAATTGCTGAAAGCGTGGCTGATGTAGAAGTGTTAGTGCAGCTGGAACCCACCCAAGCCTGTGGAAGATCCGGTGCTGTACCTGGACGTGAGTCAAAACTGAATACCCCGAAGAGGAACCTGGTGGAAGCCAAGGGTAAAGCAATGCAGCATGACAGAGATACCTGGCGTGGCTCGTAGAGGTTGGAAACAGGGTTCAGCCGGGTGGATGGAATCCCTAAATCGACGAACAACAGGCAGGTCCCCATCGCGATCCCGTGAGCTCTGAAGTGGATCTTCCATTCTATTTAGCCTTTGCTTTTATTTAATGGTAGCAGTGGCAGGTGGTTTAAGCCTTCTTCATCTCTTACCCGGCCTTCATCGGCTTTCTTCCCGGATGGATGGCTGGCACCTGCCCGAAGCCCTGGGAGGTGCGGAGCAGCAGCAGCATGAGAGGCAGTGCAGTGAGAGGGCGGCGGCGTGGCGGCGCAGGCGCGTGGTGAGGCGCGGCGGCGTGGCGCGGCGGCAGGCAGCCGAAGGCCGTTTCCTGCGCGGTCAAGCCGTGCAACCGCCTCGGCGAATGCTCGTCGTGCTGATATTCAGTGGCGGCAGCAGGCGCAGGTGCAGCGTTGTCCGAGCGGTACAGTCACAACTGCGTGCGTTGCGCAGTGGCGGAGATAGTATAAAATATATATATAAGAAATAAGTATAAAAATAGGTATATATATAGTATAGTATATATATAATATACTTTTATTTTTTCATATAAAGAAGAATATATATATATATATATATATAAGAAAAAGTAGTATATAATATACACATGCATATATATATAAAGAAAATATATATATATCTATATAATATAAGATATATATATATATATATATATATATAATATATATACATAAAGTATATATATATATATAGGGTGTTTTGCCCATCAATTATTGATTGATCAGCCTTTTGTTTCTTCAGGTAACCCACTTCTGTACTGTGGAAATTCATAGTGAGGTAATCTTGAAGTCAAAGAGAAGAAAGTTTCAATCTTTTAATGTTATTGATCACCTTAAATGCTACGAAAGTAAAGACTGATCCGGTGGTGGAAAGTTCGATGGTCCGTTACCCATGTTCCGGATCGCTGGTTCGCATCGAGAGTAAATGAGCGATGGAATCCGTGCCTGCTGGTCTGCGTCAATGAAGAGCCCGCCCGATGATCGGCTGATATTCCATCAACCCGCAGAAAGTGAAGGGAACAGTAAAAGGCAGAAACCCTGTCCGAAACCTTCATGCAGAAAGCCCCTGCCATGCAATGTCGGGGAAACACAAGATTCAAAAGATATGTCCTGACGCGGTATCCTGGCGCCGCTCCATGCTGAAATAAGCATACCAAGATCATCTCTACTCCATGCTCTCAATGAAGACGATCAGGACCGGAGACTTCAATATTGTGAATGGTACCTGGCCAAATGTGCAGAAGATGCAAAATGTGTAGAAGAGGCCACCTTTAAATTAAATGGCTCGATTAATCGCTATAATTGTACCTACTGGGGTCCTGTAAATCCCCATGTTAAAGCTGAACACCATTTAAACATATCAAGGGTAACTGTGTAGTGTGGGATTTCAGCATTGGGCATCATATAGGACCATTTTTTTTACGGAGCGGTCGATGGGGAGAGGTACCTAACCTTGCTGCAGGAGTCGGTCGGTCCACACATTGACGAGATGTTTGATGAAAACGACGTGATTTTCTTTCAGCAAGATGGAGCACCTCCCCACTACCATCGCGATGTAAGAGCTCAACTCGATGCAGCATTTCCAAACACATGGATTGGACGAAGAGGTAGCATTGAATACCCTGCGCCTTTCCCACATCTCACGCCAATGGACTTCTTTTTATTGGGATACCTCAAGGACAGAGTTTATCGCTCAAAACCAAGAACGATAAATGCATTAAAATTGGAAATCGAAAGACAATGTCGCAACATTCCAAATGAACTGTTTCGTGTCGTTTGCTACCCCATTGATTCGCGTTATCGGCTGTGTTTGGACGATTGCGGTCATCATTTTGAACATTTGCGAACATGATTCTTTTAATACATGTATGTTCTGTAATTCAAGACTTTAAACTTTTCACTATGTTCATAAATAAAGTTTGTATAGTCTTTCAAAGTGCTAGTACATTATTTTGAGACACCCTGTATATATATATATAAGAGAGTATGTTTATATATATAGATATAGATTTTCTAGTTTAGGCATTTGTTAATTTAGGTTGGTTATATATATATATATATATATATATATATATATATATATATATATATATATATATTGAAAATTTTTTGTTTTACATTTCTTTATAGTTAAATTAAAAGTTCATTAGAAACTTGCGAGTTCTGGCCGGAATTCCGGCTGGAATTTTTTGGGGATTCCGGCTAATTCCGGTTCCGGCCGGAACTGAAAATTTTGTTCCGGTGTATATATATATATATATATATATATATATATATATATATATATATATATATATATATATATATATATATATATATATATATATATATATATATATATATATGGCGTTAGCAAAGTTTGTATATTTTGATTTATGTCCGAATGTATGTAGTAGAATAAACTGTCTGATCAGTTGCACGGTCTTTTGTCGATTTTTAAAACGACAAAAAGAATATATATATATAGCAAAGATATATATATATATATATATATATATATATATATATATATATATATATATATATATATATATATGAAGAGTAAAGAGATATATATATATATATATATATATATTATATTAGTATATATATATTAGTATTATTTAATTATATATATGTTATATATATATATATGTTTTATATATATATACGTTATGTTCAATTACGTTTATGTATATATATATATTATTATTATATATATATTATTATAGTTATAAAAATCTATATTATTATTGATATATATTATGATATTATGTTAATACATTCAGCATAAAGTGTTATTATAATTATTATATATATTACATACATATATATATACATATATATTACATATATATATACATATGGTTGGTGATATTATTATATATATATTATATTATTGGTTGTTATATATATATATATATATATATATATATATATATAGAGCATATATATATATATATTATATACAGCATATATAAATATATATATATATATATATATATAGCATATAATATATATATATATATATATATATATATATATATATATATATATATATATATATATATATATATATATATATATTATTATATATATATATATATATATATATATATATATATATATATATATTGTCGAGTAGGTAGATGAAAGAGCTGAATTTGAATACATTGTAAACAACTGTTCTCTTTACCCCAACTAGGAATAAGAAAAAGATTAGTTATTATTTTCCCCCAAGACCACCCACCTAGCATTAAGTGTTTGCAGTTGAGTTTGTCCTTTTTCAAATCTGAAGTTGTAATGATAGGTGGATTCGTCGGCATAAGAATGGATAGGAGAGGAAGGGACAGACAGGAATGAAAAATAGAAAATGGTTGGTGATGGAACGGAACCATGAGGAACACAACTATTGATATATTTAAAGGGTGGAGGATGGTGGTCGTCTACAACGGTTGGAGAGGAAGTCAGGAAGAAGTTTAGGAATCAAAGCTTTGTGACAGACTTTATCGAATGTCTTACCATATGTCTAGAGCCATAGAATAGATAACCAAGAGTCAGAGAGAGGGGAAAGAAGATCGCGAGTGGGGCGTCGCCCTTTGGAAGCCATACTAGGGAGCCATACTAGAGGCAGTAATCTTTCAGCAGAAGGGAAATGTTAAAGTTGATAATAGAGAGAAAAGATCTCACCAAGGCAGTGTAAAAGCTAAGAATCATAAGTTTAGAGGACCATCAGACCACCAGTACCAGACTCCTTTTTAATGTCAAGTTCAAAGAAAGCAGAAATAATATCTTTAGAAGAAATAATTATGTTAGACATAAATGAGTTTGAGGGAGACGGAAAAAGAAGAAATATCTCGGGAATCGCCAGGAGTGAAATTAGAGGCAAAAG
>JABUQX010010642.1:25000-27500 GCA_015478945.1 Trachelipus rathkii
AGACAAAATGTTGTTTCTTTAGTCTACCATGAGTTTCAGATAAGCACATCCGCTTGCTGAGAGCTCTTGTGATGCTCTCCTTAGGAAAAGTAAAGTGGTTCCCGAGATATTTTTTCAGATACCACTGTAATGAGTTGGTTATCAGCGCACACATACACACCCTCACACACACACACACACACACACACACACAACACCTATCACACATGAAAGAGATAAGAAGATATGCTATATATATATATATATATATAGCATATATATATATATATATATATATATATATATATATATATGTGTGTGTGTGTGTTTGGGGCACTTCATTTTCAAAAGAGCAACAAAAAATCGTGTCTACCATAGTTGTTAGATTAGTAACAAAATTCTTTGCTTTTACGTTCCAAATATTAAATATGCTTATGCAGTTATGCTGCTTTTACTTTTTATCTAAATTATAATTAAAAGTTTTAAAACCATTATTATTTGCAACTTAATGTCGTAGCGCGAGAAGTCGGGGCAATATTGATTTATTATTATTATTATTATTATTATTATTATTATTATTATTATTATTATTATTATTATTATTATTATTATTATTATTATTATTATTATTATTATTATTATTATTATTATTATTATTATTATTATTATTATTATTATTATTATTATTATTATTATTATTATTATTATTATTATTATTATTATTATTATTATTATTATTAAAGCTCTCGCGGTTTAGTGTTGTGATAGAAGCTGTAATATTATGGGTTGGATCCCAGTTTGTGATGTTTCCTTCTTTGCTGGGTGATTTTTTTCTTAGCTAAGTGTGGTCTTGATATTATAAGAAAATAGCACTCACTGTTTTATATATCCGAAGACCTTAAGGTTGGGCTTGTTCGAAATTAACTGCTGGGGTTATTTCACTTTAAGTCTACTTCCTTGTAGGTAAAACTTATGTGTGCAAAGGTTAAGAGATGGAAATCTCCTAATTAAAGCAAACCTTCTACCTTGAGGCTAATTCTACAAAACATATGCTGTGACGCTCAAGAGACTAGATTCCTAACCATGTATTCATTCAATAAATTGTCAAATAAAAAATGACGTTAATACATTTTTAAAAATGTCTACTAAGAGTAGCAAGGCGCAACTCTTTCCCGGCATAAGTAGTTACATGCGGCAGATAACATTTGAACGTCATCAAATTAATTTGCTTATATAAAAATGTAATGTTAAAACGCTACATCAGGCTGAAAAACTATAAAATGTGTTCAAAGAGGTAAATTGACTACTTGCGAGTACATGAGGTCTAAATGAAAGGAGAAAATATAGAGCTGGTTGCAAACAAATTTTGAATGGAGAAACTTTCGTGAATGTTGGAGAGAAAACTGCAAAGCGATGTGTTAGACTTATGTTCACAATCTCTGTAAAATGTGTATTATATGATTCCGAGTTGTTTCGCACATGGTTCTGCTGGTGCGAATAAGAAGTAACCCCTTTAACATTTGTGTGATTTAGAATTATTGTTCTAGCTAGGATACAGTGTATTTAAGAGGATGAGAGCAAATTCTTCAGGGAAGAAGGACATAGAGCTAAACAATAATGTGAACATCGTTTAATATTAATAGTCTTTGTCATGGGGACGAATGCAAAATTTAAGAACGAAAGAACTGATGATGTAGTGGGCCCTTGAGAACTAAGAGTCATGAACGGCAAAGGAGTTTTGTGAATAGAATATAATGGTGCATTTAAAATGAGAAGATAATATAGTGGTTTAAATACCACCCTAAAGGTTGGAGTCAAAGTCACATTATTATATATGTAAAAATTATTTCAAATAAAAAGTACAACCTTCTTTATTATAATTATTATTATTATTATTATGATATTAATGATATTATTATATTATTATTATTATTATATTTATTATTATTATTAATTATTATTATTATTATTATTATTATATATATATATATATTATAAATATATAAATATATATATATCCATATATAATATAATAATATATATACATATAAGATATATATATACTAATATAATATATATATATATATATATAATATGATATATATTAGGCGTAGCGCGACTGCTAAGTTGGTAGCTTGCTTTAAGAGTCAAGCACCCGTGTATAAGCATGATGGTAAATTTAAATATCCATTTTTCAAACGAGTGAATTTATTAACAGATAGAATGATATCAAGAATGTAAAGAAGTAACTAAAGTTCCCTTCTGTTAAGGATACTCTTTCTCTAAGGCGAATTAGTAAGTCACATGACTTTTCCAGCGCGTTTACCACCCTGGCCTCTGACTCTTCTTTTTGAAAATTTGTGATCGAAACTCGGAGTCGCAGCCCTTCCTTGAATTTTACCTCTCTCTGCCGAAAGCTGCGTTTAAGTTTGGAGGATATTGTTTGTTATATAAATCTATTATATTTTTATGTATATGTATTGTCACAGTATAGACGATGCAAAACTGTAATCATAATAAA
>JABUQX010010642.1:30000-44010 GCA_015478945.1 Trachelipus rathkii
GACGAAACGAGGATATGTAAGCAAAATCGATGCAGGCACTTTCATTACGACAATTATGTTTGCAAACTGACCACAAACATTATTTCTTTAAAGTGTACGAAATATTTTGAAAAGTTTTGATTTTTTCTTTCCATTTTTATAAGCATAATTACGCTTTGTGGCTGAATGACAAAAGTGACAACGTAATTTATTTGATGATGCCTTTAATTAATTTTAATATGTAGTTCAATTAAGTATCGCTTGTTGTAATATTTGAACACTGCTTAAAAATAGGAGGGTTTAAAAGTATTTTAGGTTAGAGAGTTTTGAGTGAAACGTGACCATAATTGATTAAAAAGGAAGATTATGTAATAGGATTTTCTGTTGAAAGACCTATTTTAATCTTTTACAGGAAAACAAAATATTTAAAAATTATGGCTTTTAAGATGAATGGATATATATATATATATATATATATATTATAATAATAATTTTAAATTATCATAAATTTTATTTAACAATTTTTAAATATATATATATATATTATATATATTATATATAATATATATATACTATAATAATATATATATACTATAGTATTATAGTATCCTTCTCAAAAAGAAACAAGGATAATGAACACACCACTGAGTAGTTGGTTTATGTGAAAAAAGTTTAAAAATGCAGTATAAATTGACCAGAAATTGCTTCGGTGTGAAGCTCAGATTCTTTATCTTTTTAATTTTTTTTTAAAATTGTATGAATTTATATTCGAATTGTGTTTAGTTATTAAATTATTTTAGGGTACGAATTTTTCAATAAAATAAAATCATAATTACGTTTTATTATTAAAATAAATGATAAATACGTTTTACAAATAACTTAAAAAGGCAAAAAAATATCCAGAAAAGATCCAGGCAGAATTATCTCGAAAAGTCATGACACTTACAGAAAACCAAATACATATTTGGATCAGCGTATAAAGTTTAGTACGGATATGTAAAAAAAAAAAAAAAAAAACTCGAAAAGGACGACACTACAAAAAAATAAAATTATACATATTTGGAAATCAGCGTAGTAAAGCTTATGTATATTGTCAAAGTCGTTTTATGTTAAAAATAACGAATACCCAAGGGTAGACCACATTGATACCCAGGAGTCGGGGGTCTCTCGGCCTCTAGGTGGACGACGGGCGGACTCTCGTCCCACCCCTCTGTCCACACATCAGCTTCAAGCCCCTAATTGGAAATTAAGTATTTCCCTTGAAACTTCAATTTTTAGGGGGCCTCGCGATGCCGCTATGGGGACAGCGAGGGTGGAGGACGAAAACCGACCTTCTTACATATAATAAGCTTTATACCTCTGTATTCCACAATAATGTAATTTGTTACCTTCTGTAAGCTGTTTCGTTACTTCAGTTTTGTTTTTTTTGTTGTGTTTTTCTTTTTACATTCGCTAATAAGCTTTAGCTATACGCTGATTCCAAATATGCATTTGGTTTTCCTGTAAGTGTCATACATTTCGAGATAAATTCTCCTGGCCCTTTTCTGAATTATGCCTTAAAAAAATCAACATATTATTAAACTGGACAGTAAACGTTTAATAACTATATGGCATACCAAATCGATACAAACATATTTTTTCTATCACTCCTTTACCTCTTGCGCTCTCTCTCTCTCTCTCATCTACTCTCTCTCTCTTTCCTCCTCCTCTCTCTCTTCTCTCTCGTCTCTCTCTCTCTCTCTCCTTGCTCTCTCTTCTCCTTCTCTCTTCTCTCTTCTCTCTCTCTCCTTTCTCCTCTTCTCTCTCTCACTCTCCTCTCTATCTCTCTCCGCTCTGCTAAATCATAAATATATATATATATATATATATAATATATATATATATATACCTACTATATATATTATACTAAATATAGGATTAATATAGTACTATATATACTAATCATAACTACTATGCATATACAACATATTTTCTTTTAAAGGAACATTAAATTTAAATAATGGACTCATCATTAATAAAATAAATTGACTTTTCATTCTTTTTTAAACCTAATTTAATTTTACCCCTAATTCTATGAAAATTTAACCAAAATTGTAAATTACTTTACCGTAAAATTTTATTGACTAAGGAAAAAACGCGTGACATTCAATTCACATGAACCATATATATATATATATATATTATATATATATATATATATAGTAATATATCATTATATATATATAATAATATATATATATATCATACTAATATATAATATTATATATATATATAATTAAAACTCTACTGCTCAGCTGGTAGACTAGATACCTATGATATCGATGTATTTCCATTATCTAGTATCACTCTCACTCACACTAATGATAGATTACATCTCCTCTCTCCTAATAACGTTTTTCTCTGACTCATAAAATTTTAAAGTTTAACATCATTTTTACAATGTACTTTAAATTCTTAAAATCTACGGTTAAAATAAACTCAATCATTTTAAGAAGGCTGAAGCATTATAATTTTAAGAAAATACAACAAAATTTTATAAAAACGTGTAATTTTATATATATTATATATATCACCTATATATATATAATTATATATATATATATACTATAATCGCTCTATATATATATAGTATATTAGCTCTACTACTATTTAATTTTAAATGATATTATATATATATATATATATATATATATATATATACTTATAATACTATATATATATATATATATATATACTATACTATTATATATATACCTATATATATATACTATATATACACTATATATATCACCGCTATTATATTTATATTATATATATATATATATATATATATAGTATATTATTATATATATACTACGCTGATGCCAATCAATGCATGTTAGATTAATAAGAATCGCATTAGCACGAAACTGTGAAATAAATAAGAAAAATTTTAAAATAACTTAAAATCTTTGATAATAATCTAATGCAATGTAACCTAACCTAACCAAACCTAACCTAACCCAACATAAAAATGCACGCGCAAGATCAATCCTATGATCGGGAAGTTTAAAGAGGTGTCGAAAAAGTTCGAGGCTCTCCATGTAGACTTAGTGAACATGACTTACAGTTATATGTTGCACGCACATGAAGCATGACTAGGGATAGATATAAGTACCTTTAGATTAAGGCATTGTAAGCTACAGTAGAATCAGTGATTCATATTTTGATAGTCAGCTGTTTCCGTTCTCGCTGTTCAAGTTGATAACGTCAGACTGTGTTTTCGCGCACAACGGAGGACAATTCGACTTCAAGCGTTGCGTTAACGAAGTGTGTAACTTGCTTGGTATGGATCACGTTACGACGGAATCGTAGGCGGCTAACTCGAACGGATCATGTAAAAAAACAAATGTCACTCTGATTTTGAGCTAGCGGTGAATGATAAATACAGTGCAGAGCACTACTGTATTGGAATGGACTGAAATTTTGCCATGGGCGTTGTATTGCTGAGGTAAGTCTTATAAATGTAAACAATGGATAACACCAGCCTTACTGACCCTTAGTCCCGGATCCTAGTAGAAATTACCTAGAGGAAAAGTTCCACTCCTAGAATAGGGCTATCCCGTGAGGCATGACGAACTTTTACCCATACTATTATATAATACTATACGTATATATATATATAATATATATATATATAATAACTATATATATATATATTATATATATATAGCTATAAGGGTATATAATATTACTATATATATATTATAACCATTAGTACATGCATTTATCTAACAACCTACAGAGATACATTAAAAATAAATAACATTTTTCGATCAACGTGAAAAACGTTTAAGTGGGTAGTATGTATAGAAAATAACTGCTTAATGTATAAAAAAAACTAATTATAATAAAAAAAAAAATACATAATGTAAAAATGAGTTCTTTGTATAAATTTTTTTAGAAGAGGTTTGTGAGTTTCAGTAATGGAAAGATAAAGAAAAAAATTGGAGGAAAATAAGACGCATGTCTGAAATGAGATGACATCAGGTATTGGAAAGCGAAAAAGCCACCACCAAACGGTAAGCATACGTGAAAGTCAGTTGCGCGTCATTGTTGGAGATTGAAAAAAATACAAGGAATAGTTTTAGTTGCTGTGAAAGAACTAGGAACAGCGAGCAAATATGCACATGTGATTGAAACGCTACCGTGAAGAGAGAAAAACCACGACACTAAATTACGGAGATTGGAAAGGATGTATTAAAATGTTTTAAAAGTAGAGCAATACCAAACACCTAACGGTAAACCCACCTCACAATTGACTTTTATAGATACTGTTAACTGGGTGCCCACACAACCCACTTCATTGAAGGAGAAATGGCTGTAAAGTAAAGTAAGAAATATGTAATTTAACCACAAGAGCGAAAATACCAGTTAAATATTTCTATAAAAAAAATTTATGACCTTTTTTAGAGATTAAAGAAAGCTCATCGCAAAAACGAGGACAATAAAAAATGAATTATTCCACTCGTATCTCGCAACGTATATATGGAAAAAAATGAATAAAGAAAAATAATTATTTTATCATCAAAATCTTGAAGAGACTACGAAGATCAAAATCGAACCGGATATGACTGATACAGAAGACACTCAAGCATCATCGACCATACCATGCTAAGCATGTAAGTAAAACACCGTTCAATACATCATCACTAATCATACATTATATAATATTATATAATTATACTTTATTATTAATTAAACCTTAATATAACTTATAAAAAATTTTAATACAATAAGTTATTAATTTAAATTCATATTCTGAAAATTAATAGTTAACGATACCGTATAGTAATGAGACTAAGTCGAGACCTTACTACTATAGCCTCTGGTAGCTATCACTATTAGTACTATATACATCATACTATTATTACTATATATATATTATTATATATACTATTTAATTTTAACGTAAAGTCGGACTTACCAGATTTGTAAACCCATACATATTGCCATGAGTCCGGGGTCTCTCAAGCCTGCCATGTGGAGACGGGGGGACGAAAGTCTGCCCCTCTCAGTCTCCGTTGGCTCGAGCCCCTTAAAAAAAAAAAAAAATTTTTTTTTTTTTAAGATTTTTTTCCAACTTAAAAAATGTTTCCCCGATTCCAAAACAATTGTAGTTCATTTTTCCTAGGTGTTATTAGTTTTTTTAAATAAATGCATATATTCTTATTTACAATGACTGTCATATTAATAATAATATATATATATAACTATATAATAATATTAACGCTATATTAAAATAAAATACTTACTTATATATATATATATAATATAAGGTATATATATATATAACTATAAGTATCAATATCTATCTATCTATCTATTCTATCTATATAATATATAATATATATATAGCGCATTATATATATAACTATATACTTATATTATTATATAATAGCTATAGTATTACTATATATATATACATATATAGAATAGTATAGTATATATATACCTATACATATATATATATATAGTATATATATATACTACGTATATATATATAATATATAATAGCTCTACTAATATATACTAATAATATTATTATATTATAGTATATTATATATACTATATTATATAATAATATAATATATCATATACAATACTAACGTCTAAAATTATATCACCAAAAAAAACAATACCCTACATACATATATATTCATTATTTTAATCATTATATTATATATATACATTACTTACAGTTTATAATCATATATATAGTTACATAGCCTACACATATACTCTTATCCATCACTATTACATTCCTATTCTCGCTTCCTAAATACTTATCACTAACTATACACCCTATTCACTGCTACCAACTTCATGATCAATACTATACCAATATACTAACCATCATGCATTCTCAATACACGTATAAGTGAGTGACTTTCCACTCATACTATCTACTCACTCCGATCCGCTACTTATAACGACTATTACTCGTACTAACACTGCATAAACTGAATCTACTATCATATTCTTATCCTTAGTTCTTATCAATATAAATACATCCAACGCCCCTATCTCTCACCATACTTCGACACCAACATATCATGATATACTAATCATAATTATTATACACTATCTATTATAAATTCTAAGCTAGATCATACTCAACCGGCCTATCACCCTTCGATCAACATCTTTCCTACTCTCAGCTATAATAACCATAATATACTATAGTCATTTATCATAACTAATGATTACTATACCACTACCACTTAGCACTACCTATAAGTACCTTAGTCCGCTCACGTCCCATCAACCATCTCGCCCCCAACACAAGTATCCCCTCATACACTCACCTAAGGCACATCCCCAACATGTGCACAACCGCACATACACAAAGTTCAGCTTGCAATCCACACGCTGTTCATAACATCTTATAACTGTCTTTATATGAATCTGATGCCTACTTGTATATTCAACATCCCTACGTCCTCTGTGGTCATATCAATTCTATTCACTTCGAAAAAACCTTTATAAGTTATACTCGAATGAATTGATGATCAACGGCCACTCCGAAAATCTGGAGTATCAACTTCACCGACCGAATAATCAACTTCGATAAATATAAAGAAATAAATCATCTGAATAAAACTATAACTGCAATACTTTTCGTCAAACGCATTAGCTGGTAAAATATTATATACTAACCGATTATACTATCCTTATCATATTACCGTCCGCACACCACATTATCATAACCATACTTCATCATATGAATATATAACTTCATCCTCACTATCTCGCACTAATACACAATATCTCCAACATACGCTCTTTATATATATGCATCCTCCATAATATATCCCGGCTTATATATTGTCAGTATACTCCAGAACATGCCCTAATATATCTCCTCATATCTACTGCATATATATAGTATTATATAACAATACTATACTATAGTATACTAGTGTTTAAAGATAGTATTACTCACTATACTAAATATATAAATAGTCAGCTAATAATATATATATATACACCTATTATATCTATCTCATATTATATATATATTATACGTAATATATATTAGGACCATTTCGTGTTTTACACAATGCGTCAGTTTTGAAATTTATTTTTTGTTTTTTTTCAATATATTGCGCCGCTATATTATGATAGCCTAACAATGAATATTCAGTGTAACGCATTTGTGAAAATTAATTTGGGGAGGCAGTTTTCTGTCTTTTAATTTCCCATAACTTTAAAAAAAAATGACTGGAAATAGTGTTATAACATTAAACTAGCCTTCAGAAAATTCGCTCCATAAGTTTTAATAGTACTTGAGATTTAAATATATAAGCATTTAACATATAAACTACCAAAATAAGATAACATCTTGATGCTTATTTTTCAAGCTTTAAAAACTTTGGGGCTTATGATCACCTGTTTATTCACAGATTAGTAAGTGAATGAAAAGTCTGCAATTGCTGTTGGAAAAAGAAATTAAACGAAGACTGAATAAATATTTTGACCCATTGTTAAAAGTATAAAACTAGGTAAATGGCTCAAATTGAGCTGTACCAGAGGAAAGTTATTAATAAACAAAAAATAATATTTTTTTGGGTTGCGAGTAAAAGAAATATTACACACATGTTTAAAAAAAAAAACATTTGAAAAAGTAAACATTTACATATTAAAACCGCATTCCTAATAACTTGTATCCTTTCCTGATTTTCTTCGAGATGAACTCGACACATAGATCTTTTCGTAAGTTCCAATCCTTCTCTTTATTCTGTTGAACTCTTTCCATCTCTGGGTTCATTGATCATCTTATCTCTGTATCATGTTCTATATCTTCATGTTTAAAATTTCTTTTAAGAAAGCCTACAGCTGACGGCGGGGAAACTTTTTGCAACTTCGATGCTGGTAACTGGTCGGGGTTGCGGTTATGCTTCTTTGATATCCATTAGAATGTTTACTTCAGTAGGAGGTGTTCATCGGAGTGCATAAATCACAGCCGATGCGATTTTCTCTGGCATGGAAGCGGACATTCTACACTTTCCCTTCAGCTAAAACAAATATTGGTTCAACTCTGTTTGTTCTCGCCTTATTCATCACTGGGATGCTGTCAGCAGTAATTACGGTCTTCTTCAAACTAGAATCTCTTGCAGCTTTGATTTTACCCCAGAATTGTCCTTAAAAAAATCTATCCTACCTAACACTGTAATCCTCTTTTAACCTATGAAAATGCAAGGATCCTCTTCCTCCCGTTTTTTTCTGGAATTTTGCAAAAAAAATGTCTGCTCTAACTTTGTTTTTTTTTTTTTTTTTCTTTCCCTCTAGAATTTTCCGACGCCCCAAGTACCGTTTTATCCTATGCTAAAGCCGAACTTTACTCTCAAACTTTTTTTAATTATTCCACTTTAGATGATTCAGGAGCTATTCCTCTTCAGTTTCCTCCTATTTCATTAATGCTTAATACTGTACATTATTATTTATGTTCTCTCTGAACTTAAATCTAAGGAGTAGTATGGACCTGATAGTATCCCTTCTGATGTTCTTAAAAATTGTGTTTCTGAGCCTGCACCCTTCCATGGTGAACTATTTCGTTTCTGCCTTTCCCATTTCGACCATCTTCTTTGAAGCGAGTGAGCATTCAACCTCGGCTCTAAAAGGTGGACTCAATTCGATCCTCTATCTTCTATTGTTTTAACCTCTGTATTTCAAAAAGTTATATAAAATATTTAAAAACCACCTAATTCTTCAAAAAAAACTCTACTGTTTTTTTTTTTAATTTTTCTTCGATTCTTGGTCCTTTGCTCTTCATCATTTCTGTGAATCTTTGCTGTTGCGCCAGACATATTGAAAGCTTTCGATAGAGTTTAGCAAATAATTTTGATTCTCGAATTTCACTTTTTTGATATCCATATATCTCGTGTAACCATCTCTCTGGTCGTTTTATAGTGGCAGTTGTAACCCTCTCTCCGTGACTTTCTTTCTGGTCGTTTTATAGTGGCAGTTTTAGACGGCCACCATTTATCCCTTAAATCTATTAAAAGTGGTGGTCCTCGGAATTTTGCAATATCATCACTTATTTACTATTAAGGGACGATTTCACCTTTCATTATTCCTTTAACTTCACTCTGAAAGACGCTCTTTGCAACTTGAAATAGCTTCTGTTCGGAGAACGACCTTGGAGACTCTGTCTATCGATCTTCCCTCATTTCTAATTAGGGCAGAAACCCAGTGTGGCCGCGGTGGGTCCTGTACACTAATTAGGGCAGAGGAAACAGTCGTCTTCAATACCTCATAAACTCTGTTCCTTTATCTATCTATTCGACAGATTCTTCCATATAACTATAACATTATTTCTCTCACTAAGCAAGTTTCTAAGAGGTTAGGTGTTCTGAGGATTCTTTAGAATTTCTTCACACTACCCAAGCTGCTTTCTCTGTAGAGAAGTGTTCTCCACTCTTGTTCAGAGTACGTTTTCATATCTGGTTTAGTTCCTCTCAAACAAATAAAAAGCTTTTCTTGAAAGGGTAGAGTCTAGGGCCTTTTCTCTTATCAACTCTCCTAATCTCACCGATTCCCTTTTTCCTTGCATTGCATCACTTTCTTTTATTTTATCGCTATTATAACAGACACTTTTATCGGAACTCCCTGATAACATGCCTCTTCTAATGAGGAGAGCTATAGTGGTACTCGCAAGTCTAGACAGTCTCATTTTTCCCTCTGTCCAACTTTCAGTCTCAAATTCGCTTCTAACGCCTACGTTTTACGCCTCTTTTACACTAGCTTTTTAAACGCCTAAATTAAAATTATTTTTTTCCCACTTTTTTTTTTTACTTAATCATTTTCAAACGCTGCATATAAATTCATGTTAATCCTTGATTGATCGAATTTTGATTAGAATTTCCCCATTTCTGATGGGTTTCATGTGGGCCTGTTGCCTTTACCATCAGATGATATAAAAGAAAAGTATTATAATATGAAGGGTCTTCATGTCTACAACCAAACGTTCGTAATAGTATTTATGCTGACAAGGATAATTATGAATCTTATGGATGAAAATCTGTAAGCAAGGGTTGATTTTTCTTTATTTTTTAAATATTAAATATTCAATTCTATTAAATAAATCTTATTTTTTCACTTGATCAAATAGAAAATACAGTATTCATAACGTTTTTTAAAAAATTTTGGAGACGTTTTCCCGGTAACATTTTCCAAAAGCCTTCTTTGAACCTATAGTTTTTTAAAAATAAATATTTTCTCGAATTATAATTACATTTTTTTTATATTTTTTCCAAATAACTATAAAAAATTTGTTTTTTTTCCCAATAAACTTTTTTCTATTAAACTTACCTACTTCATAACAGAAAATTTATACTTAACAATATCATCTATTTTTTAAATCATTTAATCCTTATTCATCTTCTTCATTGCCTTTTCCAATATCCTACATTACATTTTCTCCAAATTTTTAATTAACATTTTAAATTTTTTTTTTTAATTACTCATACTATCTCTATAATAAGGTGATATCTAACCTATTTTTTTTCCATATCTTTTGCTCATTTTTATTTTTTTTATGATATTGTCTTATTGATATATGAAAATATGTTCTTTATTATATTTTTCTTGTTTTTCATTTAATATTTTCATACTTTTTTTATTATTTTATTCTTTTTTTTTCATGTTTTTAAATTTTTAGTGTATTTAAATAATTTAATACTAACATATATTAATAATTATGCTTTAAATTTTTAATTTTTTTCATCATGTGTATTTTTTATTTTTTTTTTCTTTATTATTCCAAATTCCCATATTTTTATTTTTTTTATTTTTTCTATGTAATTTAATCTTTTCTTATATTACATTTTTTTAATTCATATTTTAATTTTTTCTCATTAACCTCTTTTATTTTTCCTCTTTTATATTAATAACTCGTCTCTGATCTTTTTTATATTTCTAATTTAATCCCTTTACTTATCATTTTCTCTCAAAATCTTTACTCTATATCTTAATCCCTTTTTCTTATATTCAAAATATATTATAGTAGGTATATATATATATATATATATATATATATATATTATATATATATATGTATGTATATATATGTGATGTATATATATGTATATATATATATATATATATATATATATATATATATATATATATATATATCATCTACCTTTTTCCCCTCAATGACTTTTTTTAATTTTTTTCTGTAAGACCTGAAACATAATTATTATTATAAAAATAATTACACAAAATCTAAAATAAATCCCATCCTTACCTCCCCCTATATACCTATTAGTGATATACTCGTCGCAGTCATAAAATCTACCCTATAGCTTGCACTTTACGCTCTACTTACCCTCACTATTTCATAATCTTCATTTTAAAACTTCATCCCTATTTCCCATTTTTCCACAACCATACCGTCCTCACAAACCCCCTCTATTCACACCTATCACTCGCCAGCCTTTCCTCTCTCCTCTTCAAACTCATATTTCTCTCTCCAGGCATTACACTCTTATCAATCCACTTTTTCTTTTATTACATAATCTTAGAGAAATATATTATATATTTTTATATATATTATATATATAGTATATATATATTAATATATATATATATACTATATAATATATATAATATAATATATATATGATATAATAATATATATATATTCTTTCTTTCTTCATTCTTTATTTCTCTTTTTCCCCAATACTTTTTTAATTTCTTTTCTATAGCATCTTAAAATAAAATTATTATAAGAATATAAACAAAAAGCCTAAAAAAAAAATCCATCCTTATATAGATGGCTTTACCATTAATATTTATAACTCTTCACATACATAAAATCCACCCTATATGCTTCAGTGTTACCGCAAACTTACCTCTTACTATTTTAAATCTTCAATTTAATTTTTCAATTGGCTTTCCCATTTTTTCCACAAGCCATACCCCCATACAAAACCCCTCCATATCACTCCTATTATTGCACCTTTATCCTCTCCTCTTCCAAACTCAACATTTCTCTCCTCCAGACATTCATTCCTTTACTCAATCCAGTAAATCTCCTTATGGCAGTAGGTCGCATGATGGAACACTCTTCACTATTCATCCTTTTCATATTACTAAAACATCTCACATATTTCAAATTTTTGTTCTCAAAGAACCTTTACAGCAGCACCAACAACAAATATATCTAGATACTTCATTCCTCATTTTAATCAATTCTTCTTCATACCTATCATGCTCGCGTATTCTTTTATTACTTTAATTATAAAACCTTTTTCTGTGTGCAACTCTTAATCTTTCTTTTTTTTTTACTTTTATTTCCTATTTTTTTATATTATCCTTTTATTATTATTATTTATAATCTTTTTCCCTATTTTCTAATAGCCTTGATGGAGATTAAAATCTCCTTTTACTCATTCATTTATAATATATATATATATATATATATATATATATATATATATATATATATATATATATGATATAATATATATATACAGTTGCATAGATGTATATTTATTTTAATATTGAATATATTTGAAATATATATTTTTTTTTTTTTTAAAATTACAAATTCCTTATTTGGCTTTTTTTTCATTTTTACATCTTTCATATGATGATTTTAAAAACAACAAATATAGAAATATTATTTGTAAAGAATTAAATATGAATCTAAATGGGTGGAAGCATTCATTTATCCAAACTTTACTTCCACTTTTTAACTTACTCTTAATTCTAACCACTAATATTATTTTTCACAACACAGCACTAACTCCCTCTTCTTTTATTTCAAACTTTCTCCTCAATAAATATACACTTGATTCAATCATCTTAACTTTTCACTAACTAAAAATTTACAAATTTACAGACTAATATTTTTTATTTAATGCAAATTATTTATCAAAAAATTGAAAATTAAGATAAAAAAAATAGCTTATTAACGAAATGTTTAAAAGTTTGTGCAAAACAATTTTAAAATACTAAATACAATTTATTTACGTGGGCTTTCTTTCATATTTTTTATAATTTCTTTCAAAATTTTTTAAGCATCAAGTTTTAACTATTTTATATTTTTATAAACTTCTTTATATCATGTGTTCAACTACTTTTTATCTCTTTTGTTATTTAATAATTTAAAAACATCAAACTATTTCTAATATATATATATAAAATACACCACTTTTTATAGATCTTTTATAATTCCAAATTCATTAATTTTCTTCATTGTTTATCCTCATTAATTACCTTCTTTTTACATAATAGTCAAAATTAAATTATATTCATTAATTACTAAATTTTTACCATTTTTTTCTAATATCCAAGTAACCTGTAAAGAATAAATACTATTTCTTTGAATTTATAACAGAGATATATGATGTATTCTGGAAGAAGAGCTTCAAAACTTTTAATCTCTATTTTTAATATATATATCATCTCTACTACTTTTTAATTGATAATTTTCAAAACATTTCACATTTAACTTCAACTTTTTTCCACTATATTATATTATAAATTATTTCATATAAAGCTTCATTAATATTAATAATTTTCATTAGAAATTTCCAACCACACTATGTATTATCTATCTAAATTTTAAACAGAACATTAATTTTTCGCAAACTTTTCCATCTGTTCTCCTTTCACCTTACCTATACATTTTTAATTACTCAAACAATTTCTAAACTTCGCACTGTTTGACATTAAACTAAAATCTAATTTATTTTTTGTCTCACAATTTATTTTGTTCATCTATATTATTCTTTATATATTTACTTTTTCAATTTCTTTTTACTAAAAATTAATTATAACACTATTTTTACATATATCTATAATTATCAACGCACCGGCAATTTTTATAGTTTGTGAGGGTGTTTTAATCTTTCCAAATTCAAATAATAACCCAGAAATTTAAAATAACCAATTATTTATTTATTCTTTATATGCTTAATCTTATGCTAAAATAAATCATAAATACATTTTCCAAAATTTCATCTTCTTTTAAATTAAACA
>JABUQX010010643.1:17500-22500 GCA_015478945.1 Trachelipus rathkii
TGTTTCCATGAATTCTTTTCGAGGAATGGCCTGAGTTACTTAAAATTACCTTCTTTTCGGTGTAATGAGGCTTATACTGGTGTTGGTTCGACTTACAGAGGAGGTAAACTAAGCCGTAAAAAAAGAGTAATGGCCAAGGAAAGTCTTCCCCGAAATGTAGGAACATAGTCAAATTTAGGTGAATAAGTGTGAGTTAATTCATTGGTCTAACCCACAACTGTTTTTGTATTTTGCTTTAATACGTAAGTCTAGTTATTCTAGTTCGTTTCATGAACTTTCGCTTTGTTGCATAGCCTTTTTTTTTAGTGGATTACGGTTGTATAATATGCTTATAATTGTGTTTATGATACATCGAAACGTTTCTTCCTAAATGTTTTATTTAACATAGAAGCCGAGGCAAAAGACCCAAAGAAGACTATAGTGAAGACTTCCACTGTCTAACCTCCATCTTAAATATATTCGAATAACATAGAAGCAGAGACAGGAGATACAGAGGAGACTACAGTGAAGACTCCCACTCTCCTACCTCCGCCTGTTGAATTGATTTGTGTTGAGATAGAGTTGTGCTAAAGAGGAAAAGCACTCCGGAAAATATGAAGACGCGTTAGATGTAGTTAACACATAACAGAGCGTTTCACGTAAATATAGAAGATAGAATGCATAAGTTTCAATACTTTTTAAGGTTGTCCACCTAGTTACATAGAATCGGTTAGCTTAAATTTAAGTTAAAAAATGTAATTAATGCTTCATAATTTTAGTCAATATTTGGTCCGTAATACCAAAATATTGAAATTTTTTTTTTCCTGCTAATTGTATTTTATTATTTTAATTACGGGATCCCACAGGGGTAACACCTCAAAAGGGGGGGCCCAGATTTTTTTAAAATCATTTCAAAAAAGAAAAGAGTTTCTTTTTAAAAGGAAAAAATAATAAAAACAATAGCTTAATAAGGAGAATGATAACTAACTTTTGTAATTTTTACAACTAATCTTAATAACTGGTTAGATGCATGACATAAACCAAGGAATATTTTAACATTTTGTGTATATTTTTTCTTGTTAGAGTTAGTAACTAACACTTTAAAAACCTAACATTCGTTTAATTGTAGGACATAACTAGAATTAGTTTAATAATTAAGCTGATCATCCTTCACAGGATCATCCTAATATCAATCATCTTCTTATAAAACTAACATCTTTAGTTTTAAATTTTAATGATAAACTAACACCTTCAATCTTTATCTTTAAGACTATATACTAATTATTTGTGCTTATTTAGTCTTAACATTTTAGTCCTAAGTTTCGTTCACTTACAAAACTAGAATCACTAAGCTTCGTTTTTAACAAAAACTAACATTGTTTTACATAAAATTTTAGTTAGTTGATATCAATATCAACAACTTGTTTTAGCTTCATTGCATGTCAGTTAAACTAGATAATTTAGTCTTTAAGAGATGGTAGTCATTAACACTCCCATTAACATTTTTGGTTTTATTTTTTGATACTAACATTTTCGATTTTAATTTTAAATACTAACAGTTTTAATACTCACAGGTTGATTTCTTAAAAAGAGTAATTCTATGATTAGAAGTAACTAGTTTTAACTAAAACTTTAAGGAATATTGCCAGTAATTTAGTGCTTAGCATGTCATAAAAGTATTTGTAATAAATATTTACCACTTATGTAGTGTTTAGAATTTAAAAGTAACAAGAGTTCCTAAGAATGGGGATACGTTTAATTATAAGGTCCAAATACCAAGCATGGTAGCGCAGCTTTAATATTTTGTAATTTTTTTATCAAAACTATAATTAAGCTTTACTAACCACTAATGTAGTCAACGACCAAACCGTCGGCCAGTAAAAGTAAAAAACTAACCATTATTATAAAATATTAATTGTGGCAAAAGATCAACAAATAATAAACGAAAAATCATTGACCAACCGCTTACAGTAACATTTTAATGCCAAACTAATTACCGAAGTGACTTTTAGATTTTTCGAGAAAAGAATAAAAAGCGTTATAAAGCTGATAAATAAATTCATAAATGTTTAAAGTCGATAAGAATCCCACGTATTTTATTGTAAACCACCCAGTCTACGGAATTTGAAAAGAAAATTTAAATAACTATTTCTTCCGAAAAGACCCCATTAGAATTTAAATATGAAATATCCAGAGCACTGGAAGAAACACTAAATCAAGCTTTGCTTCCAATACTATATCTTTTATAATGCCTACATCAAAATACAGAGTTTCCTATCTCTTCTATCTATATTTAAACTATCTTGTTTGTTTTACGCTTGTTTAGAAAAACCTTCACTTCTTCAAAGATGATCTAACCGAGAATCTCAGTGGTAGAATCTTCTTTTCATATTAGTCATTTTGCATCAACACTCTACAGAAGATACATAGTTTGGACATTGACTTTTTCCCTTTAATGTTCACTACCCTTGTTTACTTCTCCAAGATTCATTTTGTATCAATGCTCTACAGGAGATCCATAGTTTAAACATTCACTTTTTCTTTTTGATGTCCATTACTCCTGTTTACCCATCCAAGACTCACTCTCTGAGAATATGCATCGCTACTCATAGAACCGAGACTTTAATTAAAGTCTAATATCTCGGGGAGGAGGTCGTTATGGTGATTTCACAATACTTTTGCAAGTATAAGCAATGAGGTAGCTCTTGCATATTGTTTTATATTTTCAGGCGACGTACTGTCTACATTCCTAACATTCCTTACCTGTGCTCAATACTTTCACACGACCCGGGTTGGTTTCCAAGCGGAAAACAACTCCTCCTTCACAAACATGTTTAGGTCTGTCCTTCTCAAGTATTTCGTCATTTCTTCTAATAACCTTATTGAATAAGAACTAGATTCCTTAAAACCTCTGAATACAGACGCCATGCCCGCAGCATGCACCTTTGCAACAGCAACCCGGTCTAGAGGCGAGAAGGAAGTTTAAGCGCCTTTATTATAGCTTCTGAACTCACGCTGTGATGATCGTGTGAGAAACTGTGAAACAAAAGTGACTAACAAAGTGTGCGAGAGGGGGCTAGAGGTCTCAGAAAAGACAATAAAGTGTTATTTAATACATAGTATATAGGTGCTGAGCACACATACCACGAAATATAGTATATATAATATATAGTATAGTATATATAATATATATAACATATAATATATTATATATATATATATATATATATATATATATATATATATATATATATATATATATATATATATATATATATATATATATATATATATATATATATATATATATATATATAAAATATATATATATTATTATATATATTATATATATATATATATATATATATATATATATATATATATATATATATATATATATATATTAGTATATAATATATATATATAATAATATATATATATATATATATATATATATATATATATATTAATTATAATATATATATATATATATATATATATAATATATATATATATATATATATATATATATATACCTAAATTCTAATTTTATCTTTACATTATGTGAAAGTTCATTAAATATTACCTTTCCAGAAATTTATTTGACTATAATGGAGGAACTCTGTCCCATTATTGTGAGGAATATGGAATAATTTAAGCAGTCCCTGGAGGTAACAACCTTACTAGAAATTAGTCCTAATTATTATTAAAAACCCAAAACCTTAATTATCAAAATAAAATATAATTATATACTGTTAACGAATGTTATAATTATTAAATAATGATAATTATTATTATAACGATTTTATATTATTAAATGATAATAATAATAATAATAATAATAATAATAATAATATACAATAATAATAATTAATAATATAACGAATTTATATTATTAAATGATAATAATAATAATAATAATAATAATAATAATAATAATAATAATAATAATAATAATAATAATAATAATAATAATAATAATAATAATAATAATAATAATAATAATAATAATAATAATAATATAATAATAATAATAATAATAATAATAATAATAATAATAATAATAATATAATAATAATAATAATGCTAACAATATGTAATATGTGAATTTACTGCTATGCTTATGTTTTCATCCAACAAGTGTGGAATGGTTTTTTATTCATATTATTTTTATTATAGGTTTCTTAGGTTTCTTGGGTTTCTTGAATTTTCTTAAGTTTCTTAAATTTTGAATATATATTGCCAATGGCTTTATGGTTGGGAATAAGATGAAATGGGATGGTCGTGGGAACGGTATAGATGGTGTGGGGACATATTTGGTTTTATTATTTTGTTTGTGGATTCTATGCTATAATGAAATGTATTGTAATTTACCCAATAGAAAGTAAATAGTAATTGCTTATAATTATATCCTTCTGTTTTTAATTACTTACTAATTAAGACTTAAAACTAAAACCAGGAAGTGAAAACCTTCCCTTGCTCCAGACGGGGTTAGAAACTAACTCCGTAGATCCCTGTCATAATGTCATGTTCTGACGTCCCAGTTTGAAAGATTATTAAAGACGAGTTGCAGCCGATGATCGACAGAGTCTCATCAATCAATGAGTAAGTTATTTTATCAACCCAGAAAGAAGGGACAAAGAACATGACAGAGAAATTATTGTTTGTGGAAATCCTTCAATTCCGAAGTGAATATTCTATGTCAAATAAATGGTTTGTCAAATAGCCGTCAAGTGGCACTCTATCATTGAACTAAGGAAACTTTGGAAACACAAGGAGAACCAACACAACAAACTTGGCGACCTTGCCAGGATGGAATTTGAAGAAAAGAGTCTTCATTTAAGCAAATAGGAAAATTTGGCAATCACGCCATTGGATGTGAGCTGAGTCTCCATAAAATCGCAGTCAGATGAAATAAAATATAACAGTCTTAATTAGTGTAATTAGGGGTATTATTGTAAGCAACCTATAGTGGTAAAAAGCAATACTAAGTAATTAACATAGATAGAACAATTTATTTA
>JABUQX010010643.1:42500-45000 GCA_015478945.1 Trachelipus rathkii
TATATATATATATATATATATATATATATAAACCTAATATATATATATATATATATATAATATAATATAAGATATATATAGTATATATATATATAAATTATATTATATATAATATTATATATTATATAATATATATATACAATATATATATATATATATATATATATATATATATAATATATATATATATTATAATATAATTTATATATATAATATAATTTTTTAATATTATTCACCCACCTTCTCTCCCCAGACTGGGGGAAGGTGCGATGCATGCACTGGAAACAGAAATGCTAAATAGAAGACAGTTATGACGCAAAAGTCCGAAAAGAAAACCCACCACTTCCCGCCCCCTTTATACCGTGCAGGAAGAACTCGTCGCAGTCTAGAAAAAATTCACCCTAGAGCTTCAGCTGCCACGGACCCTCACTATGGCACCTCGTCAATGTGGGGTTCATCCCTTGGCCCAGTGGGCCACAACGATTAACCCCCTCACAAACCCCGTGCAATCACTCTATTACGCACTTTCTTCTCGCTTCATGCCAACTCACATTCTCTCATCCAGACATTCCTTTACTGACTCAATCCACTTTTTTTTTGGTCTCCAGCCGGTCTGTTCCAACAGACTCACCACATATACATCCGCGTGACAAACCGACTATCATCCATCCTTCCACATGACCAAACATCTTAAGATTTTTTTTTTTTTTCTTTATACTTTTTTTTGGTCTCCCAGCGCGGTCGTTCCCAAACTCACCACTATACATCCGCTTAACACACCGACTATCATCCATCCTGTCCCACATGACCCAACCATCTTAATGAACTTTCATTTATTCGTCTCATTTACTCCTTCTTTCACACCACCAACTCCGCTTCATGCGTTCATTTCTCATTTTATTAATTCTTCTCACACTTAACACTCCCTAAGATTGTCCCATCTGAACACATTTGTAATTAGATTTTTACCTCTTAAGTCTCACTACTAAATACACTAACACAGTTAACACCATACCTTCATGTGAAGACCATACGCGCCTCAAAGACTTAGTCCCCTTACATCCGCCAAGAATTTAATTTCACCAGCCACCTTCTTACCATTCACATTCTACTACAATCTGCATCATCTGTTCCCTTTTCATCCAACATATATCCGAAACTTATTATATATATATAATATATATATATATTTAATATATAATATATATTATATTATATATATATAATATATATATATATATATATATATATTATATATATATATATATATATATATTATATATATATATATATATTATTATATAAATAAGTTCACCTTTGATACTACTGGATGGAGTGTTCATTAAATCTGTGCAAAAATTAGGGATTCCTCTTCAACACTACATAAATTTTTTTGTTTTTTTTTTTTTTTTTAATTCATCGTCTTTCTTTCTAGAACTTTCCTTATCATCCTTAACGCAAAGTCTTGGAACATCTTAAATTTCCAATTTATCTAAGATCACCTTGTGACTTTCTATTATTATTGATATTCATTCTCTTCTCTTCTCCCGGCTTTATGGACCTCTGAACTTCTGCATTTTTTGTGTATTCTTTTTGCGGCGGCGTTAAAACAATCAGTAATCTGTCATTGGTCTGCTATAAAATCTTAATATTGAACACTTCCTTTTTTCCATATCTATAATCCTCTAATTTCCATGCTGACGCATTATATCAATGAATAATACGTACGCAGTTCATTCTAGAAAATCTATCAATAGTTTGGTTCCTCAAGGTCCTATTTATTACATCCAATTTCAATCTTGTCATTTATGACTTTTCAACTGTTACTTTGTCAAATATGGGTGTCACCAATGCATTGAGGGGTCAGTCCCTTTCCACAAGAAATAATAATTCTCAATCCGCAATATTTTACAGAAAAGTTCAGATGTTCTTTTAATGATGTCCCTTGATATTCTTCGTATTCTTTTTCCCTTAATCTTCTTTGGTAAAATCTTGCATGAAAAGTTCAAATTTCCTTTACTACCTATTATTATTATTTTTATTATTATTTTTATTTTTATTGTTTTTATTATTATTATTATAATATTATTATTAATTAATATTAATTATTTATTATTAATTATCATTTTATGTTATATTATATTATTATTATTATTATTATTATTATTATTATTATTATTATTATTATTATTATTATTATTATTATTATTATTATTATTATTATTTTATTATTATTATTATTATTACTATTAATTTTATTATTATACATTATAATTATTATGATTATTATTATGTATTTTTATTATTATTTTTATTATTATTTATATTATTATTATTATTATTATTATCATTATTATTTTAATTCTATTATTTATATTATTAATTCATGATCAATTAAAATTCTTTTAGAAATTCTTATAAAAAAATTAATTATTTCTATTTTATTAGCTTATTGATTATATTATGTCTTTTGTAAGTGTACATTTTTATTATTATTATT
>JABUQX010010643.1:47500-48753 GCA_015478945.1 Trachelipus rathkii
TATACTTGAGACATCTTCAGAGAATATTTCCTTTTAAGCAAATCTATCTTTTAATTGATATATAAAAATAAATAAAATGATATGAGTTGGACTGAATAATACATTAAAATTTTATGTTAATGTCTGGTCTGCGTGTTGTGATGTAGAAGGCCTCCGCAATTTTAAGTTTCTGGACTTAACACGATCCGTATAATATTGTGAAGTGTTTAAAAATATTAACTATAGTGATTGACCCATGTGCTGTGTTGAAAGTTCATAAGATTGTGCTGGGACTCATAGCGATGTTAATTGCCTGTCGACAATCTGCATTCGTCGTGAAACCAATATATGTCAACGTACAGTCTGACTTAGGGCAGTTAAAGTGTTACACAACGTGATGGTTGTCGGGCAAAGCATCTCTTGTGCCAAAGGAGTATGACAGTTGTTTCGACTTATGGCATAGTCTGACTATAATTTTTGAGGTGTCTTTAGTTTTGAGGTGAGAGTTCAAAATAATTGCGAAGCACCTCTCTTCCTTATTGAAGTCTATAGCATTGTAAGTTTTGAAGAAGAAATTTATTGAATTTTCCTGAACTTAAAAGACCACCCTCCAGAAACATTAAAAGTTCAGACTATACCATAAGTCAAACAACTGTCATCTTCCTTTAGCACAAAAGATCCTATGCCCGACAACCATAACGTTTTATACCAATTTAACTGCCCTGAGTCAGACTGCACGTCGACATATGTTGGTTACACGACGAATAGATTGTCGGAGAGGACATATCAACATCGCTACATCCTAGCAAAATCTTTGAAATTCAGCACAGCAACATGGTTCAATCAACTAAGTTAATATTGTTCTAAACCACTTCACAATATTATCCGGAATCGTGTGAGTCCAGAAACTAAATTGCGGATGCTTATATGAGCATAAAAGTTCACTTTCTACATAGTCAATTAGATCGGTTTCCGGATAATCTAGGATGTTATAGTGAGGAACAAGGGAGAGGTTCCTTAAAATATTAAGGTGGTGGAAGAAAGATCCAAGGAAGATGGGATACACAAATGATGGCAGACTATTGTTGGAGCCTTCAACGTGATTGTCCACATTCTGCACACAGACGACAATCATATAGACAGCGATTTGTAATGCATAATTGTGATTTCATATGCTACTTAATTGAATGTTTTGACCTATTAGCATTTTATGTACTTACTACATAACATATGTTGAGTAAATAATATAATCTTCGTCCGTTTGTTCTTTTGTG
>JABUQX010010644.1:0-5000 GCA_015478945.1 Trachelipus rathkii
ATAGTGGCGAGGTTGTTGGGAACGACGGCTGGGAGACCGGGGAAGAAAAAGTGGATTGAGTTATGAAAGGAATGTCTGAAGGAGAGAATGAGTTGGCTGAGGCGAGAATAAAGGTTGCAAATAGAGTGAATCTGAGGGGCCTTCTTAAACCATTTTCATTCCGCTCTATGCAAAAAAAATTCACTAAAGCATATGTAAAATTATATATATTGAAGGGGTTTAGGTTCTGTTTCAAAACCACCTTCAATTGATGAATATTAGATGTTGTTGAAGTGAGTGAGCGTTGTCACTGATGAAGTTTGGCGTTTTCTTCCGGAGGTGCTTAGATTCCTCAGTGGGAGCTAGCAGCCTCCTGCCCCAGACGCCACAGACTCCCCCCATGACAATGCCGCGAGCACACTCGGCTCTCCGGACCTGGAAAGTAGCGTGTAGCTTTCAGGTGAGAGCTAGGTGTGCACAACATATAAGGTCACTGAGAAGCTTCGGACCACTCTGTACTCCTTACTGGCCCAAGGGTTTTTTGGTCCGCAACCTGCAGAAGCTTGAACGGTACAGGCGGCACAGATGGCCGAACAGGAGTAGCGCCCAGCAGAAGAAACTTAATTTGATGGATGTTCAGTGATTTGATGGGTGTTTCGGAATCAAATTTGGCGTGGCTGCTTGTTGGTGTTCGCTGTGCCACAAAAGTGGCACGTGTCACTCCAGGTGGTCACCAATTTGAAGGGTTATGTTCTGGTCTTGAAATAACAACCTCAATAATAGGATGAATCTTGGATGTTGAAGTGAGGTGAGCGTTGTCACGATGAAGTGGCGTTCTTCCGGAGGGCTGCATAGGAGTCTTCAGTAGGGCTAGCAGCCCCCTGCCCCAGACGCCACCAATTATATATATTATATATATATAATATATATATACTTATATATTATAAATAATATATATATATATATAAATAATATATATATATATTATATAATATATATATATATATATATATATATATATATATAATTTTTTTTTTGAGTCAGTGTACAGGACCCACCACGGCCACACTGGGTTGAAAAAATCAGCACCATTGGGCGGGTCCTGGAGCATACATATTTCAAAGGAACATTTAAATAAAGAAATGAATATTCAGTCAATTAAAAATAAACAAAAGTTAAACAAAAGTACATCCTTGCATTATAAAGTCCTAGTAATACGTAACAAAATCAAATATTATGAAGAACATTCACTTCTTGTAGAAAAAGGAAAATAGAGTTACTACTAAAGTGGGAAAGATTCGGATAAGATAATGGATAATCTTTTGGAAGGTGTTATGGATCGTAAAGTAGAAAAATGACGCGGCAAATAGAGTCCAGCTGGGAACAATCAATGAAATATAACGAACAGATTGCGGGGGTATGACTTCGAGAAAAATTTGCAATTGCTAAACATATAGTGACTGTGAGTGATATTAGTGTGCCAATACGGAGGCGTGCAGTATCACCTCGTGTAAGCGATTTTCGTCGGTGGGAGAAAGACTACTCACCGATACTCGGCTTTATATTTTCTAAGTTTCGCTCCTCTCTGATCATTCGCCCAGCGCTCTTGCCAATAACATCGAAAACCTTGTCGGAGAGCAGGATAGGAATCGGTTGATGGGAGGTACCTTGTCAATGGCATGCCGGGCAGTACCTGGAACAACTTCGAAAATAGGAGGTGGCCATTTTGGCCTCTGTCAGCGATATCATTGCCAGTTACCCCTACATGAGAAGGGTTCCAACATTAAAAAATTTGTTTCTTACGGGAATGTAGCAGCCGAAGAAATTGCCTGCACAGCAGATACCATGTGTGTTTTTTAGAATAAGGGGTTTTAAGCGCTTGTAGCGCGTTGAGCGAATCTGAATAAAATGACATAAGATTCAATTGGTTAAGGATTAGAATTCGAGAAAGCGCAATATCATTATAGCCATTTAATTCAGCGGTTTGAAAATTAAAGCATGAGGAGGAGGGTATGGGAAAGGTAGCGATCAGGAAAGACAGCAGATGCGCCCAAACTGTTCCCGGTTTTAGAGCCATCAGTAAATACTGGATTAAACTCATCATGAACTGTGGAATGAGACAGGAATGATGCCTTTAACAAGGCAGCAGCAGAATGGCTTGATTTGGAGAGAGAGGTCAGAGCCAAGCAAATGGTGGAAGCGGGGAATAACCAAGGTGTGTATCCTTTATCGATGAGAAAGGCAGCACCTTTGTAAAGGAATATTAAGGAAATTAAGGATTTTTATGAACCGTTGTTTGAAAATTGCCAGTAATTAGGATTCTGAGGCACCACCTTGCAGAATCGGTGTCAGGGCAGACGGTATGGGGTTTTGAAAACGAAGATAACTTGTACAACATGATGTATTCTCTTCGAAAAGAGAGAGTGGCATCACATTGGCTTCAACTTCAAGGCTTACCAGAGGGGGACGATCGGAAGCGCTCCATGGATACGGATCGCCTCTTTTGTATGGATCCAACAGATGCAGTAGAGTAGGGGAGGCCTGACCATTATACTACACAGCCATAGTCAAGCTTCGATCGAACTAGGGCGATTATATAGACGTAAAAGGGACTTGCGAACAGCGCCCAAGATTTTGAGCGAGATGACGTAATAATAAGTCAAGCGCGCGATGACCAAGTTTGTTTTCAGTGTATAATATTGTGGGGCATATTGTTAAGTTGGTCATCTAGAATGGAGTCCTAGGATTTGACCTGTGAAGTAAACAGGAATAGGTGACGTATATAAAGGTTTAAGTTCGCTGGACAGAAGGTGGCAAGTTCTTTCGATCCCTTTTTTTCTTAAAAAGCACTGCAGGTTTTGGTGGGAGAAAAAATGGAAGCCATGGGAGCTAGCCCATTGTGAAATATTTTCAATAGCTAGTTGAAGTTGCCGTTCGAGAAAGGGCAGCCTGGCACCGGCTATGTATAATGCAAGGTCATCGACATAGAGAGAAAAATTGACAGTCGCTGGAATAGAGGTAACAATATCATTAAATCCGAGAGCAAATAGTAGTACACTTAAAACACTATCCTGCGAAACAACTTAATCAAGAGTAAAGTGGCGTGACAGAATAGAAGAACCCCAGAACCTGGATAGATCTGTGTTACAAAAGCATTTGATAAAAAGAGGAAGTTGTCCGCGGAAACAAGCGAATGGAGTTTAATGAGAATCCCAGTTCTCCACGTTGTGTCGTAGCTTTTTCGAGGTCAAAAAGGAAAACCAAAGACCATCCCACCAGTTGAGAAGGCTTCCCGGATGTCATGGTCTAGTTTTACCAAGGGGTCCGCAGTCGAACGATTTTTGCGGAAACCAAATTGGAAGTTTGAGAAAGCTTGACGGCTCTCCAGAACAGGGAGTAAGCGGCCAGAAACCATTTTCTCCATTTAATTTACAGGAGTGACAGGTCAGCGAAATGGTCTTTGGTTGTCTGCCACTTCGGATCTTTTCCAGGTTTGGGAATAGAATTACAAAAGCTGTAGTCCAAATAGATGGAAAAAGAAGATTCGATCCAGATTCTGTTATATAAATCCAGCAAAAATGCTGACGCCGAAGGAATGGATATGACGGCCAGCATGATGTACGAAATTCATGTCTGGACAAGGCACCGTCTTCGCTATTGCCGAATTGCGTTTGATAACTCTGCAAGTGTAAAAAGACGGTTTAGATATGAACTTCCCCTTTCGCTTTTGAAAAGTCTGGTAGTGCTGTGTCATTTCCCAGTTTTTGAAAGGCTTCAGTGTAGGGAAAAGAACTCGATGGCTAGCAAAGCCATAACCTAACGCATCGCTTTACCACCGCAGGAGCAGAGATCGTATCGTTTATATCAGGCCCATAACGGAGGGATGTGGGTGAGGAGTTATTGAGAGCGACGAGATATTTTATGTGTAACTTTCCACACTAAAGGAAGGGGAGTTTGTGGAGTTAACAGTCGAAATGTAAGTTGGAAAAAATTGTTTACGCGTTTGACGATTAAATCGCCGAGATCTCGCTGCGGCGCTTTTAAAAATAATCATGTTTGGGGTTGGTTCGGGTCCTTTTGTATTGCCTCTGTAGAGTTCTCTTCTTCTCGGTTGGGGCTTGTGCGCACTCTTGGTACCACCAAGGGTTGCCGACCGCCTGCCTTGAGGAAGACTGCGTGATGCAAAGCTTCCGCTTCCGAGATGACTACTTCTGGAAGAAGCAAAAGGCATTATCAACAGTCGGAAATCGGTTATTGAAAGGAGAAAGAGGGATAGCTGTGGCCTGATAAAAAGGGAGCCCACTCCGCTCGATCATAACGCCAGCTGGAGTTGGGTTTTTTGCATTGGGCTTGGAACAAGCTCATTTATGCTATTGGGTAATCATCGCTGCCGAATAAATAATCAAAGCGGGACCAGGTTAAACGATCCATAAGGAATGGGAGCAAAAGGAAATATCAATACAAGAAGAAATAGTGTGTGTATCTAACGTTCATAGGTAGGAAGTCCTGTGTTAAAGGCATCCCAGGGAAAAGGGGGTTAGGAGATCTATTAAGATCTGGGACTTGGATGAAGGTGACAGAGTCACCTCATAAGGGGTGGCGGAGGTTGAATTCTCCTATATAACAACCGGAGTAGGGAGATGTTTAAAAAGATCAGCTCAGTCGACCTTAGTAAATTCACTACTCGGAGCTTAGTAGATTGAACATATAGTAATGTCGATGGATAAGAGAATTCTTGCCGCTACTGCATGAAGGTTGGTTTGGAGAGGGACTGGGGAGAATAGGGGATAGATTTGTAAATGAGTATTCCTGCCCCTCCCCCATCATGTCACCTCTGTTCTATAGAATTCAAGGGCGATTTATATTCAGATGGTGAAAGAAGTCACGATGACATAGTCGAATTCCTGCAAACATACACTTTGGGTACATATGTTTATTAGCTGAACAAGTTCTTCGATAATTAGAGTAATAGCCACGACAATTCCATTGAAGGAAGTAGTCATGGGGTGAGTTATGAATAT